>JABUQX010128309.1:5000-7500 GCA_015478945.1 Trachelipus rathkii
GAAGAGTGATCTTCATATGTCCTGACCATGACAGAAATCTGAAATCATCATTTTCCTGAATGCGCTGAAGACATGCTTTATCGACCAAATATCACCCAGAAGTAGATTCATTTATTTGTATTCTAAAATTATGTTCAGTTAATTCATAAAGATAATTTAAAAGAACTATTTAAAAAATTTTCTTCCTTCACAGAATATTTTGACATTTTGTTGCTCCACTTCTTAAGTTTTTAAATATTAATTTTGATTTAATTTATAATTTTGATTTTCATTTCGAAATATTTGATCCAATAAAATATTTTTTAAATATGTTATTCAGTTTCATAAAATTTCTTCTCCACTTCTAAATAATAAAATAGCTTGAATTCATGCTCTCCTAGAGTTTTTATCCTCTTCAATCTCTTTTCCTCCTTTCTTTATCATAATATAATAATTATAATAATAATAATAATAATAATAATAATAATAATAATAATAATAATAATAATAATAATAATAATAATAATAATAATAATAATAATAATAATAATAATAATACACACACACACACACACACACACACACATAATAATAATAATAATAACAATAATAATAATAATAATAAGAATAATAATAATAATAAAATAATAATGATAATAATAATAATAATAACAATAATAACAATAATAACAATAATAACAATAATAATACACAATAATAATACTTAAGAAATACACACACACACACACAACAACAACAACAAGAATAATACACACACACACACACACACACACACACACACACACACACACACACACACACACACACACACACACACACAACAATAATAATAATGTAATAATAATAATAAACATATCATACACACACACACACACACACACACACACACACACACATACATTACAATAATAATAAGATACACACACACGTATAATGATACGATAATGATAATGACAATGATAATGATAATGATAATAATATTACACACACACACACACACAATAAATATAGACACTAATGGTTTAATAATAATAATAATAATAATATCAATAAACACACAACAATAACAAATGTCAGTAAGTCACAATAATAATAATAATGATAATAATAATAATGGTAAATAATACACACACACACACAATGGGTAATAATAATAATAATAATATTACACACAATAAGCCACAATTAGAATAGGTAATAATACATTACATAATACGAATAATACACACACAATAATACATTAACATTATAATAACAACAGTGATAATAATAATAATAATAATGCACACACACACACACAATAACACACACACAATAATAATAATAAAATACGAAGAATGTCAATGGTAATAATAACAGCATCGGAAAACGTTTGAATATTTAAAGTATTTGGTTGGCATTTCCGTGTTTAATTTTGGAACTTCGTTCAAAATTCTTTTCGTTTCGATCTATAATAAATATGTTTAGAAATATTTTACTTTTTTATTTTACTTAAAATAAAAAAATTTGTTGGCCTTGTTTTACCTTATCTATTTTAGCTATTAATTATGTATTAAGGTATAATAAACTACTTTTATTAGTTATTGATATTATTAATATACATAATATTATTATATATTATTATATATTATTATTATTATTATTTAGTTTATATTATTATTATATTATTATTAATATTATCTTTTTTAATGATTATTATTATTATTATTATTATTATTATTATTATTGTAAATATTTTTATATTATTATTATTAAATTACATATTAGTTATTATTATTATTCTAATTATTGTTATGATTATTAATATTTTTATTATATTATTATTATATTATTATTATAATTATTATTTTATTATGATATATTATTATTATTATTATTATTATTATTATTATACATACTATTATTATTATTATATATACATATTATTATTATATATTATTATTATTATTATTATATTATTATTATTATTATAATTATTATTATTATTATAATATTATAATATTATTATTAAGCAAAATATTATTATTATTATTATTATTATTATTATTATTATTATTATTATTATTATTATTATTATTATTATTATTATTATTATTATTATTATTATTATTATTATTATTATTATTATTATTATTATTATTATTATTATTATTATAAATATTTAAGATATATATATATTATTATTATTATATATATACATATTATTATGTTATTATTATTATTATTAAAAAGTTTATTATAGCCTGCATGATTGATAATGATTTTCTAGCTATATTTTTTGGCTAATTATAATTATTATTTTTATTCTATTGCAGATTTAAAATTCTTTCGATAAGATTTTTCCAGAAATATAAAATTGATGAAAAATAATCGCTCGACTTCGAAATTTAGGAATTCACGTGACTCCAGATCTGGTCTTAACTTACTTTATATAACCATGTTATAAACATATATATATATATATATATATATATATGTGTTATTATATATATATATATTT
>JABUQX010128310.1:0-24337 GCA_015478945.1 Trachelipus rathkii
AAACCTAATTTCTTACTTATTAAGCTGATGTATTTTATTCTGATGGTTAGTTATAGTAAAAAACCTTATTTTCTGTTACTGTTTATCCGAAATGATACTCGAAATTGTGACTTGCAAATCATGAGATCAATAGATCAAAAAGGTCATGGAGGGAGGGTGGGGAGGGGTAGAAGGTTTGATTATACGATTTTTAATGATTTAACTGCATTAGTTTCAGTAAAACTATTACAATTTACTATGATTTTTTATTCCAAGAACTTATTTTATGTTATGGTAATGGATAATAAATCTTATTATGGGTTTTATAAAACTATAAGTTTTCTTCCTTACATTGTGATGTGATTTTTCTCATAGTAGTTAAATGATAATTTACATATAGTACACGGAGGTTAATTTACCATTAGACGTAAGACTCATCGTTCTGTTAAAGTGATTTACTCAGCGCTCTACAAAACCATGAGATGTTTTCAGGGATTGTTAAATCCACACTAAAAGCGTGTAATCATATACATGATTTTGAGGAGACTTATTGGCTATCATTGGATGAACAGATATGTAAGATTTGTATGGAGTTTATTGAATTAATGAACATATAAATACTCAAATTCATTGAAACATTATTATCGTGGTTAGGTTAAAAGGTGTGTAGTTTTTATTAAAACTTTACTACAAAGTATCAATAGTTTAATAATATCGTTTGGTATTAAAGTTTGTGTTTGTTGTGGTCGTTGTACATTAATATTATTATAACAATTTATATATTATCTTTACAATATGATATAGCTTATTGATTTGCTTTTATTATTATAATGATAAAAACATATTTATATTATATAAGTAATATGGTATCTATATATAGCTAAATATATATATTCCTCTGCTAAAATGTATAATTACTATATATATATATACTATAGTAACTCTATTTATTTGCTGCTATGTTTCAATCCGAAAGATTAACGTACAGAAGTGTGAATCGTAAAATCGATATAAGGTGTTTACATTGAGTAAAAATTTAACATTTGAGTATTAGTCTGTGTAGCACGATACAATATGCTGTAAAAATAGTCCTGAATTAATATGAGCTATCGTTATTGTGAAATTCAAAGTCGTAGCATGCGTAACAGCGAGGAAATCCATTATTTACTGTCTTGGCTAAGTAATTCGAGAACATTCTCTGGTTAAGCTAAGTCTAGTTCAGTGCAGACAATTATGTCAGCCTGCGTTAAGCACATATGTACTGCAGTACACGCTGGTTATAGTTACAGCTGTATTGTCGTTGTTCCATAACCATTATTTTCTCCTCTAGTCTCCAATATAAAGGTAAGCAGCCTATTCTCTGAACATTTATCTCAAAGCTCTTACCACTTCTTCAGATGTAATCAGCGACAATTCGAAACCGGATTAGCTTATTTAAATAGATCCATGATGTAGGTGCCTGAATGATGCCTCCTATGGTGGGAGTCAGTATATAAATGAACCCTCATTGGCTTTTTGCTCGCTTGTGTCTTTGAGTCGGGTGCATACACTCTCGTAGGTAACTCAAGAAAGACACAAGTGCAGACGGCAAATGCGCCACAAATCAAGCAAGTTGTTCAAATCAACGTCGTATTAAAACGATCAACAAATTTGATTGGAATAATGTTAGTAGACTGAGATAACACATTAGATAAAAAGTCCTGACTCTCAGGTTATAAGCAATATTTAATAATTACGCTGTATTAGCTGAGGTATTTTTAACTCTTTAGCTAATAATTAGTAATAAACTTTGCTAATGTTAGTATTTATCTATGCGTAAGGTGTGTTACGGTTTGTTCATTGTAACATTATATTTCTTATTTAACTGAAAAATTTAACATCTGAAAGCATACTTTATAATTAATTGTGAAAATCTTATTGTTACGTAGTATATGATCATATATAATTCTGAATTAGGTTAGTATTAAATTAGAAAGAACTTGTTAATTGATGTTCATTGTATCTATAAATCCGAAATAAAACTTACGCGAAAAATGTAAAATGACTTAGCTAATCATTAATGCATCAATAGACTCAAAATGAAGTCATTAGGCGGGTTAGTAGTGATGGAGTCGTGTGAAGGTGTAACGTGAATGTGCTTGCTATTTGAACCGATTTTAAATTAACTGAATTTACTGCTTTAGGGTTTCGTAAATACTATATTAACATATTTTACTATGATAATTTGTTGTTATATGTTGTCGTTACAAAATGTATGAATCTGTGGAGTTGTTTTTAGGTATAAATTGGTCTCCACCTTTTCGAGCATAAAAAATGTCAGGTCCACTATTAGTTCACTTAGTTGTTTTTATTGTCATTGTGGATAGATATGGAAATGCCAACCCTGTGTCGTGTATGTGTTTGTTTCTATATTATTATATTTGTCTATAGAGAAAGAATAAAGGACTAAAAATAGGTATAGTGAAGGCAAGAATTATGATTGATATTCCGAAAATTATTTATGTTAAAGTATTGAATTTACTTATAAAATTCTTAGTCTAAAATATATATAGGTTACATAATACAAAACTCTGAAATATTGAGAATTATTCCGTGTATTTCTCCATTAAATGTCAAATGATTATACACTAGTATGGGTCTATTGTAATAATAATAACTGAGATGATAACTTTTGTGCAAAACATAGTTATAGCACTTTGGTTAACTGTCATGAGTCACTAAATTGTTCAGTACTGTGTATATGTAAGTACATTCTATGAGTGTAAAATCGTTATTAGTAGAATGCTCACTAGATAAAGATATGCCGTGTGAAAAGATTAATGAGATATATGGGTCTTAGCCGTGTATTGCACTCAATGTTAGTTACTTTCTTGGTGTTCAAATTCGAGTAGAAATAAAACTTAAAAATTGAATTGTACATAATGTCAGGAACAGAGTGTTAATAATTCACGAGTGTGTAATGGTATCAGTTGGTGAGGGTTATGTTCTATCTAATTGTTTAGTCATCAGTGATCTCTTAATGTTTTGGACCGTCTTTCTATTGTGTCTTACATGACTTTGCCCTGTATATGTCTATAATTGTTAGCTTGTAATAGAACCGTGATGCTAAAACCGATATTAAAGTTGAATTTTGTTACGTATCATGAGAATAGTTAGTTATGTTTGATTCATTGTGAGAAAAAAACCGAATAAGTTGTAAGGAAAAGAAAAATAATTTTAACAGTAAGGTATATAAATATGCTCTATACGGAAAATATAAGATCTTTAACTTTACAACGTCTTATATGTATGTAATATACAAATTAGAGAGACCTGTTAAAGATATATGTATATTTAGGTCCAAGTATAGAGTGTATACTTGACAAACGTGCTTAGAATTAATTTATTCTCTCCTCAATGTTATTCTTATTAATGTTTCATACGATACACTGTGAAACTTGAGTCGGTGAGAGTGATAAGCGAACTAAGTTATGAAAACAACGATGTTCAAATCAGTAGTTATATCTCTAAATCATTTGAGTAGAGGAAAGTGTCAGAGATATTTGCTGAGATATTTATATGTACGCTTTAAACAAATAGTCATGAGCGTGGTCATTAATTTTCAAAATATACTTGAGAATGTCGTATAAAATTGGGCCGTAGAATAATTTTTTGATGAACTATTCTCTATGCAAGTATTTTATACGAAAAGTAATAAACCACAAGCTACATTAAGTTTGGTGGTCTTAGTATGATAAAGTTCGGATGATAAAAAGGTTATATTATGTCCTTATACCAAAATGTTCTGTGTAAGGATAAGATTAATGTTAATTAAATGTCTATATAGATATGCCTTATAAACAAACTATTTAATAAGGTCCAATTTTTTGCTAATACTAATATTGTATTAAATAATAACATTTAACTTTATCCTTTTTCATAAAGTTTGTGAATTTTTCATAAATTTTAGCCATTATAAATTATATTTTCTAGTAGTGTAGTATATTATTAAAGTTGATTATATGTTATTGTGCTATTGGTTCAACATATTATTTATTCTCTAAGTTCTACTAGCGGGTGACGCCCACATCATCCTGAATAAACCTTTATTTTAACCTAAGAACTTTTTATTACGTTAGAGTATCGTTTTCGATTGTGTACCCTTCTTCTTTAGTAATTTGAACTCTCGTTTGTATATCAATTTTATGCCTACAAATATCTTACGCCTTAATTCCTTCAAGATTATACTCTTAAAATTATCTAATAAGAAAGTATTTAACCAATAATTTATAATAATGACAATTATGTAAATTATCTAATATTCATAATGTCATTCGTATAATTATCTAATATTTAATACTATATTTCTAATGTGGGTAAATTACGTTTTAATTGTTAATCAGTTTATTATTTAACTTAAGTATTTAATGATAAGTACTATTGTCCAAGTGACTTGGGTCTGTTTAGTGAGACATTTAATATATAATTATAATAAAATTCAGATAATGAACTATATACTTTAATATGTATTTATATATTTTATTAAGTGTGGAATCATAATCTATTTGTATTTTTTTAAAACAACATATATATGAATATTGAACAAAGAAGGATAATAATAAGAAACATTTATTTTTTTATTATGTTATTAATTATTAATTATACTCAAAATGATACGTCGTATAAATTAATAGTAGACATTACGTATAAATACAATTAATATGTATACAATAGATTACAAATATTAAGATCAGGTATATAAGGGCTAGGATAGGGTGGAAGGAAGGAGTGGGTTATATTATTGATTTACTGCTTTCTATACTGTTTTATAGGGTAAGTAAAAGAAACAAATTATGTACTAAATTATTATTACTAAAGAATAATATTATTAGTCGACCTATGTTAATCAATAGATGAATCTAATGAGTAATACAGAAAAATAGTCGCCACAGTTATATCCTATATCTTGGAATTTGACGGTCTAAGTGCAGCGGTATGATGTCTGCGAAGGTGTAGCGCAGGACATGTTAAGTAGCTGAGATTTCGGCCTACCTGTCATTTATATAAGGTGGTAGTTAGTGGTATAGAATATATATAAACGTAAATTTATTGTTAAGTATTAATAACGATCATATATTAAAATGCTAAATATTGTAAAATGTCCTTTATATTTTACTTATATATCTTCATTTATTAAATAATGCATTATTATCTTTTTTATATGATTCTTGCATCTCTGAAACAAATTCACAAATTTTAATCAGAAATATCTAAGCTAATAGGCACATACTATTAATATATAAAGAACTAATCATAAATAACAAATCATTTGATTGTTATACTAGGATATACTAGGTATACGTAGATAAATGTATATTTATTATACCTAGACACCCAGCTAAACAGTTGGCCTCTAAAGCTAAAGGTGTCCTCATACTCGTGATTGTAACTGCCGCTCTTCCCTGAACTTTCTGAAGTCCTTTCTCCAGACTCTCGCTTCCTTAATCTCCGAGAGGCGGTCTTCTGGACTCAGGAAAATCCAAATTTAACTCTCAAACTACCGTCTCAACTTCTCGATCTCAGAATCCTATTCTCTAAATAGGCCTAAGTTTTCTGAGAGTCATTATTTAATTTAATTTACTGCGATCAATTTATTAATTTTATTAGGAAGTGAGGCAGACGCTCCCCCTATACGGGGAGTCAGCTAGAGGTGTATGAACTGATAATCTCGAGTCAAAGCGGTAAATACGAGATTGACGTAGATCATCTAATATTATAGCATCACATTATCCCAAATCATATTTTAGCGCCCGCACTAAAAACGATTACTATAGACACTAATCATGGATTATTTTAACAAAGGTGAACGGTATATTTGCCTTGCTCTAACGGGGGCAGCACCATCACTTAGGGGTGACTAACCGGTTAAAATCATAAAAATACTCTGACGGACGGTGATCCCCAGTGTTATCACATACATAAGATTATATATTTCACCAAATTTTAGAGAACGCGATATCTCTATTTCCTCTTCACTAATTAAAGAAAAATAAAAAGGTGCTATAGCTATTTAACTAAATAAGTGTCCTAGTATATATCACATAACACTAGTATTAAATTACGTAAATGTTAATTATATGAAGTATATATTTTCTTTCGATTAATTTTTTTCATGGAAACAATAGCCAACACAGAGAACACTATGTAGAAAGATCGATATTTATAAACGTCGAAATAGGTGAGGTCAAAATAACATCGACCAAATTTATCTTGTTATGGAATATATATTTTTGATATCTGTTGTGTTTTTTAGGTATCTTAATAATACTATAATATAATGTGTCTCTCGTCGTTAGACAGTTTGTCGGATGTTCATGTTGAATAGGTTCGTAATCATCGTGTGGTTAGAAGAGTGCGTCTGTGCGTTTTCTGCCTTTTATGCAAAATCCAAAGTATGTCTTGGTAAATTCCATACAATTAGTAACAAATCAGTTACATAATATATAAATATTACCCAAAGTAACTATAGCAATTCTTAAAACTTTTTCATTATCATATTATATATATAATATAACAGTATAATATAATATACTAATTAACAAATATATTAACTAAAAACCCTCACCTCCCTCTTACTAAGTGGCTAAATATATACATCAACCTTAAACCTTTTTACTTGAGCAATACTATTTTCTAACTCCCATCTTAAAAATACAGATATTTACATCAATCAAAACTCAATCTTCCCCTTATAACACATAAAACCACACTTTTGTCAGCTTATATACTATAGTTATCCTATATTAATCTCTATTTACACTTCTTCACCATGTCCCACATCTTCTTGAACTTTTAACTATAAATTAATATCTGACAAATACAATAATCATTTCTCCAATCACCCCCGTTTCTCTCTATATACTACTAAACACTAACTCACTTTATTAATACTTTACCAACTAACTATGTCAATTTGCACTAAGCACTTTTACAAGGGTATCAATATCATTATCAGACTGAAATAGGAGCATGCGGCTTCCCCCGTGTGCAGCGGCCTCAATTTTTTGCTTATCATACTATAAAATATTCTTAGTTGTGAGACTGCTATCGATACAATTACTACACTATCAAAAATCCGCACAACAAAAACCTCGCCGCTCTTATCAGGATTGTGTTTGAGTCTCAGCACTAATAACTTGTCGAAAATGAATCACTCATACTTCTGAACTTGTAATAATCTATGAAACACAAAAACTCTTAAATCCCTCTTCTAATACATTTCTATACAATATTCTACTATAAAAAACCTTATGACACATGAATTCTAAATAGCTAATTTCACTATTACAATTTGGCAAAACAAAACCAAACTCCATCTCACAACAACTATTCATTATACTACCCTTTTTACTATAGACTAAATACGTCATACTAAACCGAATACCACTATAAATCATAACCTAATAAAACCCTACGTATTCTAAGGTCGTCTTAGAAAACCCACTATTTCACAACTCACTCATCATAAATTCATTGGTATATATATATATACTCCGTCACCATCAAAAATACTAACACAATATGAGCCTACCCATGGGCGCTTTGTATATTATATTTAATCGACGTGAGAACAAAAATCTATTATATAAGCTCTCTGCCATTATCAAAATCAGCTAAAAAAAGAAAAAAGATCTATCTAATAAAAAACACCTTCCAAATACTTAAATATCCCCCCAATATAAATTTGCTGCTTATCAAATCAAATTGCTAAAAAAGATAAAATAACGTACACAACAACCAACACTGATATCACTAACAATAAAATAAAAACATATTAACGAAATGTAATACTACAAGCATATATTAATAATAAAAAAGTCATTAACACAACAGCAACATTACATATTGAATATTCTCTTCAATACAATATGCTAGATTATAAAAAGTATACTAAATAAAACCTCACCTAAAATCACAGCACAAAATAAAATATCCTCTCATTCCTATAAAGAAAGTACTTCACCAAAATCTTGCGTAACAACTAATTGATCATTTCTACTATTTACTTTAATTTTTCATTTCAATTAATGTAATCAACAAAATGTAATAGTAAAGAGTTAACAAACGTTTTATTGAATCTCCCCCTGTATTACACGACACGAATTAAAAAAATAACTATTACATAAATATACTAAGTACCTTTCTTTACATCATCATCATCAAGTAAAAATTTCAAGGTGATACCCATCCATACTACATAGAATTATATATATGTAATAATAAATTCAAAATTATATTAAATATTCATAATATTTAGCTATGAAAATCATCCAATAAGACTAAAATTAACTTATATAACATTATAAAATAAATAACAATAATAAGATAATAATATTAAACAAGAGAGGTATTTTTCTCTAATATTTTACTTAAAATTATTTGCACAATTTTATTTATATAGCGTGCTTCAGAGCTTTTGCGTGCTACACTGGAGATTATCTAAGATGAGAGATGGTAGGATGGACTATACTTAAAAAAAGTAAACCTCATGCGAATATTCTGGCCTCACCTAAAACTCTCTTTTTAGAGAGAGAACTATTCTACATATATAAAAATCAAAGCTCCATCTTGATCCTAATCTATATATGAACGAGATATCATAGTACCATAATTCACCATTATTGTCCTCGCCCAATATAATCAGCAAAAACTGCTTGACTGTTTATAATAAATCAGAGTGAGTCTTCTATTTTTTCCTCTTGTTGCATCTCATTGTCAACATCTTCACTTTACAATTGTATGTAGATTAACGAATGGAAACTAAGAGATCTTCTCTACACTCTCGCACAAACTTTGAATTAGCTATAGGATTTTAAATTGTCTCTTTACCATTTATAAATGCGTTCTTCGTCTTCTTTCAATCTTGCTATCTAGTTGCTCTACCTCTCGTCACAAATCATGGTATACCTCTCTATGAGCATCACAGGGTTATCTTTATTATACGTTTTACTCGTCTCTTCTTATGATATCTATTCATTCACAATCTCGCCTCCTGCCTCTCTACTCTATTAATATTAATAAATAATATAAGTATAATATATATATATAATATATATGATATATATATATATTTAATATTATATATACTATATATACTAATATATATATATATATATATATATATATATATATAATATTACTATAATATATATCTATATTATACTATATATAATATATAAATAATATTTATTATATATATATATTATATATTAATAAAAATATAATAATATATATAACTTATAATAATAATAATACTATATATATATCTACTATATATAATAATATTACTATTATATAATGGTTAATACATATAATATTATAATATTAATATAATATATAATAATACATATATGATAGATTTTAGTTAATTAGTATATTAATATTATATATACTATATTAATATATATAATATATAGTATAATACTAAATATATACTATATATATAACTTAAATTATATAGCTAATAATGATTGATTATAGAGCTAATTATTCATATTGCTTAATATATGATAAGTAATTGAGAATATTTTGAGTAGAAACAAATATTATAATATATAATGAATCATTGTATGTTTAATTAATATATTGTAGTTTTAATTTATGGAAACAGATAAAAAAATGAAATAATTAATATTTAAATCGAAATATAAAATTCTTATTTTTATATATATATTTAATCGATAAAGTTGTTAGGCCTTTTACTTGTTTAAAATGTGATTAAATAATTAATTAATTCAATCCTAATTTAAGGCAATCTAGTGCTGAGTAAAATTATTGTGTGGGATACTATATAATATGTTTTTTTAAAATGTATTGGGGCATCATTTACAGCATGACATTATTAAGTCGAAGACCATGACCTGAGTAGAAGAAGCCCCCCTACGCACACACACACACAGACACACAACCTCCCCTCATACCCTTAATTATGAGATGATCACGACCAAAATCCTCCCGGAGGTTTCACATACCGTGACAATCTACCACTATAGCATCTCATCCATGTCGGTGTTTATCCCCAGGGCTAGGTTCAAAACCTTCTCCCTCGTAAAACCACTGCATTTACTCCAATTATGCACCATATTTCTCAAATGTGCTAAATTCACACTTTCTTTCTCTCAGATACGTTTACTTACTCAATCTACTTTTCCTCTGGTCTCCCAGCTGGTCAATTTGTAACACCATCGCCACTAAACACCCGCTTAGCAAATCGACTATCATTCATTATTTTCATATGACTAAATCACCTTAATACACACTCATTTATTCTTTCATTAACAACTTTCGTCATACCACACAGGTCCCTAATAGACCCATTCCTCATTTTATTAATTCCTCTCACACCTAACATGCCTCTAAGATTATCCGTCTGAACAGAGTAAACTTCAGATCTATAACTCTTATTCCACACCAGTTTCACTATTATGCAATATTACCGGTAACAAAATGTACTCAAAGGACACTCAAGATTTCGTCCCTTTGCTTTCATCAAAAATTTAATTGTATGACTCATCTTCTCACTACTCACAACATTCCAACTAAACTCAGCATCATTCGTTCCTTTTTCTTCCAAAATATGACCTAAATATTTAAACACTGATGCTTGCTCCAGTTGCTTACCATCCAACATGATTTCACAATGCGGGCTCTCCTCACCTACCACTGTTACCTTGCTCTTATCTACATTTACTTTCTAACTCTTCCTTTTACACACACACACACACACACTACCAAACCTCTTTACAAATCCTTTAAAGTTTTCTTCTGAATCACCACATAAAACTAAATTCTCAATGCTCAAAAGGTAAGGCACTGTCCACACTCCTCCATTCCTCATCAGCTTAACCTTTTCCTCTGTTACCTCTACCTTATATTCTTTCAACATTCTATCCATGTACAAATTAAATAGACATTAAGACATAAATATCCCTGCTTTACTTCACTATTAATATTAAACTATTCACTCTCTACTCATTTACTGTTACACAAGCTTCACTATTATAAATATTTTTCATTTCATTCAAAAGCCAACCACCAACACCATATATCATTAACTCTTGCCAACAGAGCTTCCACAGTGATTGACCATAATGTTGCCAAGGTTGAAAAAAGTATTAAGCAGTCTTAGAGAATTAGGAAAAAAAGAAATTTATCTAGAGAGGTGAAATTGAATTTGTTTAATTGTATTTTTGTTTCAAACTGTTCTGAGTAGATACGATATGTGGGCATTAATTTCAAAGTTGAAGATAAGATTTTGGGTTTTGGAAATGAAAGATTAACAAAATATCTGTGAGCTGAAGAGAATTGATAGAATTAGAAATGTAATAATTAGAGATAAGTACTGTTAGGAGACATACTTAGTAGAAATAGCAATTGAAGCAATGCAGAGATGGTACGGACACATATTTAGAATGAATGATAGGAGACTGGCTGAGAAGATGTTTTGTCTACGACAATAGGGGAATGAGCAAACCCAACTGGAAATACCTTGATGGAGTAGGAGAACTATTACAAGCAAAAGCATTGTTATGGACGAAGAAAGTAGATTAACAGAAAATAATGCCATTTGGAGTAGAGTAGTGCATGAAACATTCCTTTAAAGGCTTCAACTATCATAACAGCCTAGAACACTCTAACTATTTAAACTTTGTGAATCTGCAACTGACACCACACCGCTGTTTTGTGAGAGACGGTAATAATAATAATAATAATAATAATAATAATAATAATAATAATAATAATAATAATAATAATAATAATAATAATAATAATAATAATAATTAATAATAATAATAATAATATGTGTAACTAATAATAATAATAATAATAATAATAATAATAATAATAATAATAATAATAATAATAATAATAATAATAATAATAATAATAATAATAATAATAATAATAATTAATAATAATAATAAAATTATAATAATAATAAAAATAATAATAATAATAATAAAATTATAATAATAATAATAATAAAATTATAATAATAATAATAATAAAATTATAATAATAATAATAATAATAAAATTATAATAATAATAATAATAATAATAATAATAATAATAATAATAATAATAATAATAATAATAATAATAATAATAATAATAATAATAATAATAATAATAATAATAATAATATATAGTGTGTACATCTGTGTAAAGAATATTCTGTCAACTGAAGTTATACCGTATTCTGTATTGTTCTTTTGTAAATTTTGCGCTTTCATATGTATAGCTCATGTAGCACAATCCGTTAGGATTATGTCAGGATAGGATTGGTAAACATTTTAAATTCTAAAATATTTTAGAGTTTTTCAGAGTTCTTAAATTTTATGATAGATATTACATTGCATAAAATTTTTAATAACAAAATAAATAAAAATAAATACATTTTCAGCATTCATCTAAAGATTTCATGCTCAAATTTTGTGATATTTAAAGTTCACTTACCCTAATTATCATATTATATCCTAATTATTATTATTATTATTATTATTATTATTATTATTATTATTATTATTATTATTATTATTATTATTATCATTATTATTATTATTATCATTATTATTATTATTATTATTGTATTATTGTTATTATTAACATTATTATTATTTTATTTTAATTATAATCATAATAATAATTATTAAAGTATTGTTACAACTATAATTTTTCATTATAATTATTATTAAATTATTATTGTGTGTACCTTTGTGGGTGAATCTACATTTGCTTGGTTCCCATCTTTGCTGTTTTACATTTATATTACAAAATCTGAATGAACATGCAAAAAAGAAAAAATAAAAACAAAAATTTATATATATAAATCTACTATATATATATATATATATATATATATATATATATATATATATATAATATATATATATATATATATATATATATATATATATATATATATATATATATTATATTTTTTATCACTAATATATATAAATAAAATATATTTATACTTTGGAGTTGACAAACATTCTTTCCAAACTCAGTCCTTACATCTTCAAACGTTCACAATCTCTAAGCTTAAGGCTTATTGGTTTCTTATTGCTCTTCTAACCAGCTTTGTTTCCCTGATCTAGCCTATAATGGATACCTTTGTCTCTTCTATACTATCTACAAACTCTCTTTGTTCATATGTCTGCCTCTTGCCCCTCCCACTATCTCTCTTTCTTCTCTTTTTTTTGATATATTTTTTGAAGATGGATTCGTGAATCCAAGGGGGATTATTTCAAATCAGAATTATTCCCAATAGTGATTTTTGGAATCTGGATTTAATCCGGATTTAAAATTATGGATTATTGAAGGTCTTAAGAAATATTTTAGCTCCACTTTATGAGCCATAAAGCTTAAGAATGTTGTCTATGTAGGTAGTTTAAAAGAGATATTAGTAAACAAGATGATGCAAGAGTAACTAAAGTTAGTGAGTCATGTGGGATTGTGTTTAGATAAGCGGAAATTTGTTTTGGATTGTATGCTTTTATTAATCAATAACTTTTAGTTTTGATTTTAATTGAGGAAATATATATATATACAATATATATATATATATATATATATATATATATATATATATATATATATATATATATATATATATATATATATATATATATATATATATATATATATATATATATATATATAAGAAAGAAGACATAAAACTAGAAACATTTTTATGGATAATTAAATGATTAATATTTAAAAAAAATTATTTTATTAAAACAATAGAATATCAAAAAAAAAAAAGCAAATACAATATCCATTGATGGAAAATTCACAATATAGAACAGTTGCAAAATTGATATTATTAAAAAAGTAATTTCCTTGGGTTCAACGCAAATTTATCAACTACTGTTGAATAAAATAATCATAATTGTCAAATACAAAGTTTGTGTACACTCATCATAGCCAGTCCGTTTAACCTGTCGTCTTCCATAGTACTTCGGAGCCAAGTCTTGATCCTTGAAATTGCTGTACTGGTAGATGCATGGTTGGGCGAGTAGTATCATCAAAGCCTTTTTCGTCAACGGAAAGAAGGGTTCAGTCTCCTTTAAGACTTGGGAGACAACAAGATCTTTTAGTTCTTCACTACTAGGGTTGGGAAAGGAAAAAAACAAACTCGTTTTTTTCCGAAAAAAACGGTTTTTTTTCATGAAAAAAACACAGCCTGAAAAAAACAAGTAAAATTTGTTTTTTTTTTTTCAATTAAGTTGTGGAATTTACATGTTTGAACAATTTTATTATAAGTTTTAGCAAATATGCTCTTTTTGGACATTTTTTGGTTCCAATTTCCTACAAGGTGGAAGCCCCTGAGTTTGTGTTCAAAATTTTTATGGGTTTTCCATATTTTTATTTTATATTCTGAATTTTGATATTCATAATATTTTGTTTGTGGCTTCATTAATGTTTTCTTACTCTGTTTCAGCTTTCAGTAACATTTTTATCATAATTATTTAATCAGAATTTAGAAATGCCACATGCAAAAAGTCGTGTGACTGTACTTTTTAAGGAAATAAAAGGTAGCAAAGGCCCTCACATGAAATATAACTTTTGTTGTGTAGACGTTGCAAAACTAGTATTTATTGCTCATAATCTAGAACTAGGAAATTCTGAAAATTTGCCAACTGAGAGAGATGATTATGCTAAGGCAGCTAAGCTTAAGAGTCCTGTTACTGCCCCTGCTCCTTCACCACTGTCATTCTCACACGATACTTCATACGACTCTGAGATATCAGACTTATCAGTCATATCAAAATTAAATGTGGCTGATCACGCTGATGAGCCCAGTGATAATGAGTTTGACAGTAGTCACAGCACAGTAGTCAGTACTCAGTAGTGACTGGGGTCTGGGGACTAGTGATTAGTGAATCAAAAGTTGATATTCCAAAGCCAAATATTTAATTTAGTCATTCACTCATCCTCCTTCATTTACAATCTGGGTAACCCACCTAAAAACGCAAGGAAGTAATAAGATTTCCAAACATGAAGAATGATCCATGGACCAAGTTGCATATTTTTGATATATTTTTTTTTTCCTCACTGTATAATTGTGGAATAGAGATGTATTTGATAAGTGAATGAAAGGATGGGCGGGGAATGACATTCATAAATCTACTTCTATCCTGTTTCTTTTATTTTTAGTTCGCTATTACCTACTATACTTCCTATTCTGTTCTTAGAGTTGTTCCAAGTTCATCCTTTCGATTGAAGGTGATTGGTATATGGATGTGTTTAGACTGTATGACTAATGACTTAATCTGTTTTATATCTTTTCTTTTTAGGGATTTATACTTTTTGGTGTTTTGAAGTGATTTTGGATTTTTGTGCAGTTGAAGGTGTTATTATTTATTTATAAAATGACTTCAAACAAAGAAACTAACTTTAACGACCATTGGACGTCAAACTGGACCCACAGTTTATCAGGTGGTTTGGTAGGACCTGATAGTTACAAGGCATACTGTAAAAGTATGTAAAAATAACTTTGATCTATCTAACATGGGACCCCAAGCCAAAGTTTCACATTCAAGAGAGGAAACTCATTTGAATTTAATCAAAACTCAACAGGACCAACCATCATTGAAAAACTTTTTCGTTATGTGTTATAATAATACAAATATTAGTGAAAGTGTGTGCACTGAAAATTATCATTCCATCAACTTCTAATCATACTCAACCGATTGTAAATGACCTGAGTGTTCTATTAATAGCCAACTAAAACCAGTTTATCAATCAGTTTCATCTTTTTACATTAAAGATGATGTTACAAGATCTGAAATACTATGGGCATTAAAGGTGGTGGATAAAATGTCTTTAAACTCGTGTGTAGATATAGGGGAAACATTTAAATTAATGTTTCAAGATACACAGTAACTAAATTTTAAATAGGGCCCGATAAATGTAAAATATGTGATTAACCATGGACTTGCTCCCTATTTTCTAGAAAGCCAAAGCACAATACACTCTACTTTGCAGTGAGCTCATTCTACCCTTGAATTAAAATTCCAAAAATATTTTTTATGGTGATTGTCTTTCTAAGAGACTTGATTAGTTTTTCTTCTCTATAGTACCTGGAATCAATGTTATGTGGAATTGTGGCGTTAAATTAGGACCGATATTTTCGCATGGAAATGACAGTGGAAGGAGGGTTTTCTATAAATTAAGCAATTTTAGTGGAGAATCTGAAAGAACATAGTCTGATTTATCAAAGAACAGTGCACAATGCTATAAGATTTCATGAAAGTATTCATAAAGTTCCTATCACTCAAAAAATTTTGACAAATGTAAGAGCTCCTAGGAGATATGAAGAACATCTTAAAAAGTCAAGAAACAGAACCAAAGAAGAGAGAATAAAAAAAAGAGGTTGAGAAAAAGAAATTATCAATACAAATTATCAATAAACTTGAAGAGCAGAGAAAGATGTTAAAACTGAAAGCTTTGACAGAAGAAGACGCTATAAAATCAAAAATTCAGATGCTTGAGAAAAAAAAGTTAACCTAAATCTCCCCATTTAGAACTTTTGTGATTACAGTGGACGTTATTCACCTAGGCTATTAATGTAAGCTTTTAATTTATTTTCTTTTTGTATAAATAAAACTTTACTTTTGGAAAAAATAAAAAAAGGAGTGAGTTGGACGGCTATGGGGAAGGTATAGGCTGATTACTAAAAAAAAAAAATATTTTTTTAAATTCATCCATGATGATGAACAGTTTCTAAAGTAAATTTTCAATAATTTAATGTATGAACTGAGTAAATAGGATGCAATAATGATTAATAGATATTTTTATACACCAAAAAATAACGAACACGCTGGTCAGGGAAAATTTGCGGATGGGGACTAGTGATTTGTGAATCAAAAGTTGATATGCAAAGCCAAATATTTAATTTAGTCATTCACTCATCCTCCTTCATTTACAATCTTGGTATAATTTTAATATTTTTATTATTTCATTTGCAACCCTTAAGTCACTTTTGAGTTTTGTCATTCAGACTCATTCTATATAAATATAATATACATTAATGTTAAAAAGTAAGCTATAAATATGATTATATGATACAAATGTAAAATACATAGTAAAATTAGTAAGTAGAAGCCTACAAACAGCAGTCTGCAGGCTACAACCTACTATTAATTGTAACGAAAACAATTGATAAAATTTAAGAGAAAAGGTAGTTCTGCTATTTATAAATCAAAATGGAATATTTGTTTAATTTCAGGTATCCTCATATTTGAAAATGAAAAACACAAGTGAAATATCATATTAGCCTCTTTATATTTTAAATACATTTAATGAAAAAAAACTGTAAAAAACGAAAAAAACATGTTTTTTTCCTGAAAAAAACATGATTTGAAAAAAACGGTTTTTTTCCCAACCCTATTCACTACTCAGTTTCTTGTCCTTCCAAATTTTGTACCAAAGTTCTAGCTCTTCTTCTATGCCCCCTTCTAAGTGGTAAAACCTATAAAATGAAGCTGTCTTTTCCTTTAACTCATCGATTGTTATGAGTATCATGTGGAAAGGATGTAGATTTGTCAATGCATAAGCAGGTGTATTTTCAGTAGAAAACCGTAATTCCAAAGAAGAAGTTATTAAATCCAGATACGGAGTTATTAAAGATCCTCTCCACTCTGTAGATATTGGTAACTCCAGGATAGTTTGCTGCGGTGCTTCTGCCTACCAAAAATCTGTGGTATATTCAGATCAAGTCTCCCAGTTGCTACTGATTTTTACTTCACCTTTCCGATGGCTCTAACCATTTCCACAATATGTTGAATGTGCTGCAAGGTTTTGACGATATCCAAGGTCTTAGATTGGAGAGCATTTACAACTGGCTCTAACATCACAGAGAATTTCGCGATCAATATCATAGCCATGATGAATGACAACTTACATGCCTTCTTGTGGCGGTATTACCTTCAATGGAAAGGATTTCTAATGCTTGCATCATTCTTACAAAGTGCTCCTTAAACACTCTGATGCACTTGTGTTGTTCAGACCATCTGGTCTGGCATAGGCTTGGGATGTTTGGCATTAATTTTCTTCTCAAGACCGTCTCGCGAAAAATCGTAATAATGTCCTTTATAGTTCCCACAGTATTGCTGATTTCTGGTATTGTGTTCAAATCATTTACTACTAGATTTTGTTTGTGTGAAGAGCAATGAAAGAACAATGCTTTTTTATATTTTTTCCTCAATATTGCTTGGACACCTCCTTCTTTGCCAGCCATCAAAACCCAAGCCCAAGCATTTCTCGGGATCCAGTTCTTTGGTCGTGACAAAATTGTCAATGGCTTTCGCAATGGTTTTGCGTCAAGCGCTTTCAGTTCAACAAAACCAATAAATTCCTCTTTGACTATCGGGCTCTTTGTCGAAATAGCGCAACAGTATGGAAATTGTTCCTTTCAGAAATATCAGCGGTTTCATCTGCTTGTAAGCTATACGGGCACCCTTCCTTTACCTTATTAACAATGCTTTCCTTTATGTAGTAACCACATGAAATGATCTCATTCTGAATCTGAATTGATTGGTATGTGGCATTTTCTTCCCCTTTTAAAAATGGCTTTTCAATGACTGATCTCCGGCATCTATTCGTAAATAACAAATCTTGCCCGCCACTCCCTCATCACGATGCCACCCGAGGCAATTAAATCCTTGCGTACAATATTACCCATGAAATTATTGAGGATAATATTTTTGACCTGCTTCTATGATTTTCTTATGCTGGTTAATTTGGATGTCTACCGACACGTCCTGTAGGAACAATCTTGCAGCTTCAACAGCAGTATTATACCACTCTGTTTGTATGTCCTTTACAAATCGCATGAACATCTTTATATTTAATGAAAGGTCTTATTGTTACCTAGGACCCCTTCTAAACAAACTTTTATTTGGTGGAAGTAAAATACAAAACTTACAAAAATAGCTCTGCTGGGTGCCACGATGTATGGAGTCTAGATTGGAATCCAAACACTCTTTCAGTGTGGCTGCTGTCAATTCAGTATAGATGAATGTCAATGTATCTCCACCATTGTCATTTTCATTGACTGTCATCAGCTGAAACAGCTCCGAAATCTGGACCCATATCGGCTGTGAGTGCTGGGCTGGTGTGGAGTTCTTCATCACATGAAATAGGAGATTGGCTGCCTTGTGGTCTTAGTTGAATTATTGGTATGTTCTTCGTTTTCCCCGCTACCATTTCCAATTTTATCCAAGTTCTTCCTTTAAATTTACTGCAAACAATATATATATATATGTATATATATATATCCATGTATATATATATATATGCTCTACCATATCTACTATTTCTTCTCTCTCTCTCTCTCTATATCATATATAATTATGGCATTGGGTGGGAGCCTTCCTTCTGGGTGACTATCTGTTTGGAAGAGAAACATTTTCTGATGTAACTATCTTCAGCACTATTCTCAGCTAGTTGTTTCTCCAAGACAACTCACACCCCTTCAATATATATATATATATATATATCTCTCTATATATATACTCTTATACCCATCTCTCTCTCTCTATAATGTCAATTCAGAAAATTTGTTTAACAGCTCAAAATATAGCAACACAGAAGGCCAAAAACATTTATAAATCAGGACCCATTTTATATTATTTTTAAAATAAATAAATATGACCAGTTTAATTGTGACAGTGGGCTGTTATCAAATGGCATTGTTTTTGAAGTTCCAGCAGCTCATTTAAGTATAAAGTTACAAATGTGTTTGCTGAGATACTAGTTGCTTCAAGGTGGTTTGGGTCTCAGGTTCTGTTCTGAGTGAGACCAGGAGTTCCCTCAGTAGCTCGAATCCTAAAAGGGATATATATATATATATATATATACCACTTATATCTATCTCTCTCTATATCTATATATGAAAACTTACCATATATATATATAACAACTCTAAAACTTAAAATATGAATACTATTTATTAATACATATTGGTAATGAAGGTTAAGTCAATCTTTATATGCTTTGCTGGATCTGAGTCTAGTTGGCATGTAATGCCTTGAATAATAATTCTTTTTGGTTTCATCGACAAATTACTTTGGTTTAACGTCTTATTATTTCTGTGAATATATAGGTGCTAGCAACATGCCTGGCCTCTTCCCGGGATGCTGGGTATATATAACCAATAACCTATATATATATATATAATATATATATATATACTCCTTTGTCCCAAAAGTAAGTATATACCTACCTCTCTCTACCTCTTATATATATATATATATATATATATATATACCACCATACGCATGCAGTGCCAGCTATGGACTAAGAAGGATATTGCCAGCATTTATGACTTAGGTGTTATACCTTTACAAAATGTTTTTAAAGATGGAAATGTTCTCATATGGACAAATGGATCAACATGTTTACAAAGTGATATACACTAAACTATGATTTTATTCATATTTATTTTTAACAAGCTTTGTTATGTGAGTTAATTTATTATTTTGTTATTGAGCAAAAGATGGAATTAAATATTAGTCTTTATTCTTTCTATTCTTTTCTTAATTAAATTCTTGTTTAAAATCAATTTATCTTATCAACATTATTAAAAAAATAAACATGAATAGAATAACAACTTTGTTCTATCTGAAATTTAAAAGAACCATAAAAACGAGTGAGAAGACCGTGTCTTTAGAAATGTGAAATAATAGTTACAATAGCCTTGCTGCTCGATATATATATATATATATATATATATATATATATATATATATATATATATATATATATATATATATATATATATATATATATATATATATATATATATCATGGCCTACCAACACCACTCGGAACAGGACATCGTTGCCGGTCAACCAGTAACCCGTTGGTCTGTGCCATTCAGCAGTCCCTCTGCTTGTTACCTTCACAGGACCACTACATTGAGTTCTGTTGGGTTCCCTCCCATGTGGGTGTTCCTGGTAACGAACGGGCCGATGGGGAAGCCAAACAGGCGGCTGCACACGGGGTGTCGTGTGCCCAATACCTTCCTCCTGCGTGCCTGGGCCATTTCCCTGCTACAAATTTCTCCATCTCTTTGCGTCAGGGCTTCCTCTCTGGCTGGCAGTCCTGTTGGGCGGAGGATACTCGTGGCGCCAAACTTCGGAATGTCAAGCCCGTCCTTGGTCATTGGTCTTCATCTAGTAGAGTCGCCTCCTGGAGAGTGGTCCTGGCTCGTTGCGTCTTGGTCGCTAAATCTCACTCCAGTTTCTTATGTCGCGGGGTTCTCGACCTGCCATTTGCTCCTCAGTTGTCCTCTCACGGTCGTTCATCTCTTTCTGGATTGCGTTGCCATCCTCGGATCTCAGAAGCGAAGTTCTTTCCTGACCGTCCCTAACTATGCCTCTTCAACATCGCCTTCGGTACATCTTATCGAATCATCTCATTTTCACATTAGTGATCGCATTTTTGCGCTCCTGGCTGGAACTGAACATCTTATAAGATATAGCCATCTCAGCCTTGTTCTATTTCGTTCGTTGAGTGATTTCCCTAATCGTTGTTTTATAAAAAGACGTACGTTCTTGTGTGTATGGGATTCCTGTACATCCTCAAAAATGGTTAATATTATTATTATTGTTGTTTGTTATTATTATTTTATCTTGGCATCCTGTTCGTCTTGATCCTTCTCTTCACTTTCTACTTTGCACTACCTAAGTATTCCTGTTCTCTCTACAAGGAATTATACACAATTTCCATTCTTGCTGGCAGAATTTTTGGTCGGAGAATCATTGGCGCCAAGCTACGTGCCCGATAAACTGTATTGGCCACTGGTCCTCTTCTTGCAGGAGAAGTCACCTTTTGGAGGTGGTCCTGGGCTCGACTGCGAATAGGGCATACCATCTTGCCCGTTTTGCTGCAGTTGCCGCCTTTCAGTTTTATGTTTGGCTGGGTTGCAGTGCTGCTGCCCTCAGACACGTTCTTCCTGGTTTGCCTGTGTTCCTGTCCAGAATCGCCTTGCTATCCTCTGAATCTCTCATCAGACAAACAACATTTTGCCTTACTGTTTTACAGTTTCAGCTTACCTTTTCTGGGATATAATTCTCTCTCTTATAATTTTGTCATTTTGCTAGGGCTTCCCTAATATTTGTTTGCTGAACGGTATAGCCGCATGACCTGTGTGCTGTGGTGGTACCTTGACATCATAGCAAAATATATTTGTTGTTAGTAATATAATTATTATTATTACTTTTGCTTCTTTTATACTCTTAGCTAGATGTGAGACCTGCAATGGAAAGTCTGATGACGAAAATCCACTGTAAAATTCATTATAAAAAGAGCTCAATTTGTGTGTCCGGTCGGTCTCGTGCGATTTTCATTGTTCGAAACAACTGGCTGTGTGTGCGCGCGCTATGTATCAATTTTTCTAAAATTTGTTTTGAATCTGAATAAATTAAGTGAATAAATGTTGAGACGTTAATGTTTGTTATTTGTTCCTACATTCAGTAATTGGGAAGGGTGAAATGTTTGTAATTTTGAAAATAGAATTTTGATATTTTATCCTCGGTTGTTTATATTTTGGAAAATTGTAAGTTACATTTATATAATTTTATGCACATTTTGGTTGAACAGACCCCCATTGTGTTTGGTCAAGGGAGAAAAAGGTTCAAGTGAAAGGACTTTCAAAGATTACCTCAAACGTCAATAATGTGTGAAAAAAGGATTAAGGAAAATAATTATGAAAACCTCTGTTGCAAATATTGTAATTTAAATTTTAAGAAAGTGAAGGGTGAAGTCATCTGAATTTATAAAGTTTAAATGTTATTGTTATAATTATGAAGCAATAATAACAACCTAATGTATCTCTGATTCTGGCGACCTTCAAATTATTAATGTTCTGATGCATTTCTTGGTCTTAATCTTAGGCTACAAATCTGTATATGTTACTATAAAGTTCTTTAATCATTGGGGTGTGACTGTGGTGATCAGAAGGAAGGCTAGAAAACTTTGCATACTTTATCAGTGATGCTCGTTGTTTAAATGTTACCAGTATGTGGTGGAGATCAAGGATAACTAAAAGGGCTTTTTTTGTGCTTGCTACTCAGATAGTTTAACTTAGTATTCTTAGTTGATGATTGTAATCGAAAAAGGCCTTAATGCTTCTTTAGTATCAAAATCTGTTGTTTAGTGTTTTGAGGTGCATCTGAGTGTGTTCTGGAAGGATACCTGAAAATACATATTAGCATCAATATAAAGTCATTTAATTGTTGGTGATAACAATTCTTAAGATGGCGAGTTTCCCTTGCATCAAGTACAAAAGTTATTTAAATGTTCTAGTTGTGACATAGTTGTGTCTTGGAAGTTAAAAGTTTTGTTTATTCTAATATAAAATTATTCAAATATCTGCAATTGATATAGTAATCAAAAATTTAATGTATAGCGATCAAAAATAAAATTGACAAATGTAGTGTTATTATGGATGCCATTATAAGGGCTTTGAAAAACTTCTCTGTTCTTCTCTGCGAGAACAAATCGTGAAAAGTTAAAATAAAAAGATTTGAGAATAAATCTCTCTGGCAAATAGTCTATATCTCCCATGGTCAGCAGATATCAGTTGGGCAGCAGTTTGATTTTTACCCTAGTAATCAGTTTAGTAATTCAGTGAGTTTTTAATGTTAAATTTTCGTTCTCTGTTTTGTTTTTGTTTATCTGTTTTTATAAACATTATGTACTTTATAATTATAGTTTTACAAATGTTATTATATTGTGGAAGCATTAAGTGTTATGGTGTTTTGAAATAGTTGTATCTCATACCATATTATTATCTTATGTATCTCTTTATATATATATATATCTCTCTATCTATATATATCTCTAATACTGTCTCTATTCTCTCTCTCTCTCTCTCTCTCTCTCTCCTACTCTCTCTCTCTCTCTCTCTCTCATGGAAAATCTAGAGACAGTTTAATGACTGTAGCTTGTTTGTGGTCATTGTTCACTTTCTTCTACCAAGCTAGTATTAAGGCCCATATGGTAAGTCAGCACATGTTTTGTCATGGATTTTAACCTCTGGACATTCCTCGATTCTTCAACTGGACATCGACTATAACATTGATCCCATATTCTTTCCTCAATTTCACTTTGTTGTTCTCAAATATGGCTTCTTCACTCGCCCCTATTAGCGAGCATCAACGGCATTTTGTTTGATCTGAAAGATATCAGGAATACTGGTATAGCCATAGCACTGTGTATCGGATTGTTATATAAAAAAAATCTTTTACTCAAATCAAAAGTGAAAATCTCTAATTGAACAATTTAATTATACTATAATGAAG
>JABUQX010128311.1:5000-19507 GCA_015478945.1 Trachelipus rathkii
AATATATATATATATATATATATATATATATATATATATATATATATATATATATATATATATATATATATATATATATGAGCTATAACTTAAAAATACGTAGCTAGATAGCTAGGGATATAGAAAATAATATAATAGGTTGGCCAACCAAGTTTTTTAGCCAATAAAAAAATTTTCGAAAATTTATTATTATTATTATTTTTATTATTATTATTATTATTAGCCGTATAATAGCGATAAAGAGAACGATTCAAGGTCTTCCTTTCGTTGTCCCTATCCATATTATGACTGCTATTAATTAAAATATTTCTTAATATTGTAAAAAAGAAATATTTTAATTATTATTATTATTATTATTATTATTATTATTATTATTATTATTATTATTATTATTATTTTTCTACCATTTGCATAATAATAGTTAAGGAGAATGATTCAAGGTCTTCCTTCATTGTCATTAACTTTATTACGACAAATGCTAATATTGTCTAAAAAAGAGAATTTGCATTAATATTATTTGGTTCGGAAATAATTTTAAGATGCATTTGATAATTACTTTATTTAAAATTAAGAATGTTACTTAGATCTGATGGATCTGCGCACAGCTTGAACCTAACTTAGCTAATTTAGAAAAAGATAAAATTGGGGGGGAGGAGATAAAACTAATTCTCTTATGTTACTCCACTTAGACTCTTTGTCTTTTCTTTTCTTTGCTCGCTTGGCAGCAGCTTTGAAAAGTGTGGAAGGCAGAAGACTCGGAGAGGAATTTCAAGCCGCTGACTCACTGAAGTGTTCGTTTTGGGACTGAATTTTGGGCGAGAGCGTTTATAACGAAATCGAGGTCGGAGTCACGAGAGAAATCGAACTTCCGAGAGACCGATAATATAAACCTCTGTTCAAATTCGCACAAACGCTACAGACGTTAGAGCCCTGTGGAAACGGAAAATTCTTTAAACTTGCCTTTTTCTTCTTCGGCTTCCTTAAAGCTATTTCAAGCCACCATTATATATATATATATATATAATATACTACTATACTATATATATATATATATAATAAATATATATAATAATAATATATATATATATATATATATATATATACTATATATATATATATATATATATATATATATATATATATATATATATATATATATATATATATATATATATATATATAAACACTTGTTTAGACTTACGGTGTTCAGTAGCACTGTTATTTCATTTTATTGATGATTTATACGGGGGTTAGAATTAAGAGATAATTAATTTTAATTATATATATATATATATATATATATATATATATATATATATATATATATATATATATATATATATATATATATATATCTATACCCTAGTGAGGGTAACACAAATGATAAATAACCCCTACATTCTTTTAATCAGGATAACTGAGAAGACCTATTCCCAAACGCTAATTAGAATTAAGATAATCCGAAAATTATATATATATATATATATATATATATATATATATATATATATATATATATATATATATATATATATATATATATATATATATATATATATAATTAATCACTATATAAATATATATATATATATATATATATATATATATATATATATCGGAGACCAGTTAACTTTTGGAAAAATTTATGAAGATTTTCTGTTTAAAACACCTCAATTAGGTGAAATAAACATCGCATAGTAGTAAAAAGAAAGTTTGAGTAGTAGTGGTAGTAGTAGTAGTAGTGGTCAGCGGACAACATTTTTTGAGTTTTTTCACCAGTTTAGCACTGATTTGTGGAACATCTAACATTGCACCTACTTATTTTTCCAGAATTGAGCCTAATTATATATATATATATATATATATATATATATATATATATATATAAATATATATATATATATATATATATATATATATATATATATATATATATATATATATATATATATATATATATATATATATATATATATATATATATAGTAGTAAGGGCCCTGTACATATTTTACATTACCCTAAGCCTAGGTATACAAAACCATTATATATATAGATATAGATATATATATATATATATACATATTAGGGACATATAGTAGTAGCACGAAGGTCCGCAGCCAACATTTATACGAAAAAACAAAATGGCGGAGAAACCGATTTCAGAAATAGGAGATCGGGTTACGGGTTTGCTTGTTCTCAACCACGTCTTACAGTCATATTTTGCATTATTTTGTGATTGCGAAAAAACAAAATGGCGGAAAAACAGATTTCGGAGATAGGAGATCAGGGTGCTGTTGACGAAGAGAGAGATACAGAGAATTTCGAGGTAAATGAGGGTAGTAATGATGAAGGTCATAACCTAGAGCAAGCAACCGGAGGGGGGGGTGGAGATGAAACGCCTATAACCCAAGGGGGGGGACAACCTCCCATAGGGGTTCCCCCTACCCACGCTCCTTTAGACACAAGGGCCAGTCAGAACCCCTACACCGCTCTTCTTAGCCAGACATCCCAAGTAGTAAGGGAGGGAGCACCTCCCCCACAGGTCGAAACTCCACCTTATATGCAAAAAACGGTCATGTTGGACAACACGTTGAATCTACAGCTGAAGCCTGCTACTGCGCAACCTGCCGTTAGAAAGAAGACTCGTAGAAATTGGGGTGGATTCGAAACACATAACCTCAATGAAAGCAAGTGGGAGGGTGCAGAGATACCGAACACCTCCCCATGGGGGACAGGAGACCCCCCAGCGATCCAAAACCAAGCCATAGGATCGGTCCAAACCCCTGCTGGGCCTAACGCCGCTCAACAACAGACAAGCGTCCTCACAGGAGGAGTTATGGGAGGAAACACCAACGAAGGTGCTCCAGCAGGACAGAACAACTCAAATTACGGGTTCTTACCCACGGGGACGATGCCCCAACCTCTCTATTACACAGGCGTGCCACCTGGTAATTACACCATGCCTAACCAACCACACCCTTACCCTGGAGTATGGCAAAGTTATCCCTATATGCCTCCACAACCAATTGGAGCCCCCTATTACCCAACTAACCTGTTTAACACCGCTTTTCCAACGATTCCCGAAAATTTGAAATTATTTGGCAAACATCTTAAAACAAGAACGTGGAAAGGAATCTTATATCCAGACTTCGTCACTTCTTTGAATGAAAAGCTAGATGCTTTAGGCCCACTAACTGAAAGTCAAAAGATCACTTTCGCAAAGTCAGCAATATCATCCGATCAGAACAGTGAGGCCAGAAAATACGTTCTCCGAGAAAATAGTTTTTCAAAATTCACCAGATTAGAAGATTTTCTCGCCCAGTTAAAAACTTTTCTACAACCGGAGGAGAAGAAAACGATCTTCGAACTCTGGTTGGACTTCTTAGAGTACAGAAGAGAGAGAGACTCAATCTTCACTGATTTTGTGTTAGAGTTGAAAGACCGGTTATGGAAATATCAGAGCCGCCTTCACGATCTGGATGATAAAGCAATGTTCAACTCAAGGCAGATAAACATTTTGGTTACAGGGAAGATCATTCAAAACGTAAATGAAAGAAGAGATGGAGAAAGATTACGAGAGAAGATCCTTAGGGTATTTGATACAGAGATGAGCTTAAATGAATTGATAGAAAAGTTATCTCAAATTTCAAATGGAGCCTTATTAAAAGATGAGAATAGAAGGCCAAGTGAGGTCCGCACCACTAGGGTGTTCCTGGCCAAAGAGGAATCGGGAGGGAGACAGAGGGTTGGAGTTAATAATTCATACAGGGATAATAGGGAACCATTTCATAAGCCAAGGTATGAGGATAAGGGCAGGGAGGAGGTGAGACCCAGTTACACTCCTCAAAGGAGGAGAGATGAGGTAAGACCGAGTAATACTTTTCAAAAGAAAAGAGAAGAAGTGAAGACGGGGTATGTTACACCGAGTTATAAGGGCACCTTAAAAAAGATGTCCGCCCAGGAGTTAAAAGAACACTCTGTGTGCTTCTTTTGCGAGACGGTGGGACACTCGTCCCAAGCATGCCGCTGGGAATTGCCTTATTGCCGAGAGTGTAAAGCATATCATCGAAGGGGGTCGCAACCTAATTGTAGAGGCGCACCGCCTTGGAGACCTCCATACAATAGCAGGATCGATATGGAGAAAGGAATAAGAGCAAAAAAGCCAGAGTCTTACAACCCAGACAAGCGAGGGCCCAGGATCTTTCCCAACAAAAGGGAAGGGTACAAGCCTCCAGATGGGAAGGTAAAGACTAACGCGAGAGTATATGTGGCAGAGAGCCAGCCAAGAGATTTTGAGGTGAATGAAGTAGTGGAGTATGGTGATGGGATGTATGAAGGAGAACTTTCTCATCCTCAAGATAGGATAGAGAAAGAAAATTTTTAGAATCGGGCAAAGAGAGGAGACGTGTGAGAAGAAAGTTTAAAGAAAGAGCGAAGAAATGGGAAGCTAAGGAGAAAAGAAAAGAAGTCGTGCAGCAATCTTTTAGGCTGGGACGACACTTTTACACGAATGTTTATCTTGCTCCATCTATGAGTAGTATGGAGGCGAAGACCAAAGTTTTGGTTGACACTGGTTCAAGTGTCAGTATCGTCACCGCCCGGCGGCTAAAGCAATTGGAAAAAGAGGGAAACTTTAAAGTGACCCTCCGTAAGACCGATTTAGTGGTACAGGGGGTGAACAATAAACCAACGGTATTAAAGGGAGAGATACAGTTATACCTTCGCCTGCATGAAAAACACTACCTCACTACTTTCCAAGTAAGCGAGGTAGATGGAGAGAATAGCTGGGATATTCTTTTAGGTAGCAACGTTTTGTCTAACATTCCCATAACTTTGAATTTCTTTTCTGCAAAAATGTCTATCAAGGAAGATAGAGAGATAGACATTCCGATCTTTGCCGCACCACAAGGGATTTATTTGGTTAGAGAATTTTCTGATGGGAATCTTAAACGAATGAGAGACCTCAAGAAAAAGGAGGAGCAGTTACCCCGGGCCCGAGGGCCTAGAGGGGAGAGATTTAAGGATTCGAACCAAATTTTCGCTGAAACACCCGCACATGCTGCGGAAAAGCATCTTTTTCCTAGGGAGGCCGCCTTGCCAGTTAAAAACGTACGCAACGCGGATAAGCATCTTTCTCATAGGGAGGCCGCCTGGTCAGTTAAAAACGTACACGCCGCGGTTGAACCTCGCTCCTATAGGAAGGTCGATCTGTCTGCATCCCAGGGGGGAAAGACAGCCTCTTCAGTTCGAACTTCGAATAGGCAGCAAGTGCCTAGACATGGAAAAAGAGATAGGGAAATTGCATTGAACGGAGAAGCTCATGTGGAGCCAGACAAGATGAAAAGGGACAGAGTGGACGTCATGAACCCACTCCTCACTCATCACAGCGCTGATCCCAGGGGGCCAGACCCAAACTCAAGCACACTCCCTCAGATTTGGAAGAAAATTTGGACCAATCCGAAGATTTGGAAGTTTCGAAGAGCGATGACCATGAAGAAGATGGCCATTTGATGATTGATGAAGAAATTAAGATAAATTTGAAGGTAATTGAGAAGACTGTTTTGCCTAGTCAATCATGCGGATATCTAAAGCTCCGACCTGAAACTCAAAATGATTTTGAACTCGAGCGAAAGTGCATAATGACCCCAGCGTTCACCAAAGGACCGCTGTACGTCGCGAACACAATTAGTCCGGTGAGGGATAACACAGTTATCCTCAGTTATATAAATTTGAGTGACAAATCATTTTATTTGAATAAAGGTGTGAATCTAGGAGAAGGGTATCCGATTATTAGCAAACAAAAAGGGAGAAGCACAGACGAAAGAGGACACCAGAGAACAGTTTCTGCTAATGTAGCCACTTGCTCAAAGGGTCTTACGAAGACAGAGTTAAGGCGAGTATACAAAGAAATCATAGAAGAGAAAATGTCAAAAGAAGATGCAGAGAACTGTCTTCTCGAAAAGCCAGAGTATCTGGAGGAATTGTTAGAGCTCCTCATGGACTACCATGACGTATTGGCACTAGATGATGATGCTGTCCCAGTCTGCCCGCTTCAGAAATTTAAGATTGAGCTGTTACCCGATGCCCCGAAGGTCATTTTTCGTAAACAATACAGATTACCGCACCGGTACTTGCAGGACATCGATGATTTCACCGATTCAGCACTGAAAAAGGGGTACATCAAAGCAGGGTACAGCCCCCATTCGTCACCGTTACTCGTGGTGGCCAAAAAGAACAGTACGAAACCAAGGGTGTGTTTGGATTACAGGTACCTCAACTCCCATAGCATCCAGGACGTGTTTCCTCTGCCTTCAATCGACGAGATTTTTACATCCCTAGGGGGTAATACGGTATTTACATCTGTAGATTTATTAGATGCATACAACGCCTTAGAGATAGAAGAGGAGACGCAAAAGTTGATGGCATTTAGGACTAGGAAGGGCCTCTGGTGTCCCACTCGCTTGATGTTCGGCCATAAGAATGCCCCAAGCATTTATGCCCGCACGATGACCATGGCCTTAAATCATCTCCTAGGACCTGTAGCACAAGTCTATCTAGACGACGTATTGGTGCTAGGAAGGAACGTGCCCGAACACTTTGAAAATTTGAAGAAAGTGCTCGCCGCTTTCAGAGAAAATAAGCTGAGAATAAAATTATCCAAATGTAGCTTCCTACAATCAGCTGTTTTGTACCTAGGATTCAAGATAGGAAGACATGGAATTAGCCCGGATCCGGCCAAGGTAGAAACAATGAAGAGTTTCGTCCCTCCTACAAATGTGAAGGAGACACAGAGTCTACTTGGTTTCTTCTCTTATTTTCGCTTCCTCATAAAGGACTTCGCCGCGGTAGCACAACCTCTGTATGATTTGATAAAGAAAGATGTCCCTTTCCTTTGGACGAAAAAACAACAACAAGCTTTCGACACTTTGAAAGAGAAACTAGTGGTGCAGCCACAACTAACTTTCCCTGATTACAGCAAGGAATTCTTCGTGAACACAGACGCCAGTAATTACGGGATAGGAGGAGTGTTGTATCAACTGACAGATGAGGGAAAAGAGAAACCATTATCTTTCGTGTCCCGGACACTCAGAGGGAGTGAGTTAAATTATGATACGATAGAGAAGGAATGTTTAGCCGTGGTGTTCTGCTTGCAAAAGTTTAGGAACACCATCTTCGGCTACAAAGTCACTATCATCACTGACAATCAACCTCTCTGCTTTATTTTCCGAAATAAACAGCAGACTGGCCGATTAGCTAGATGGAATCTATTAGTAAACAGTTTCTCCCCCACAATAGTATACAAAAAAGGAAAGAATAATGTTGCCCCAGACTATCTGAGTAGGCATCCGGCATCTAATGTGTTCCTGGTTAAGGAAGTAGAAAGAACAGAAAAATTCCCTCGGATAGATTTCGCTTTGAGTCGGGAAAATTTCATCAAAGAACAAGAGAAATGTCCCCGTGTAGGAAAATTAGTAAAATGGGCCAAAGAGAACCCCGGAACACATCCACACATCTTGGTAAAAGGCATCTTACATTACGCTGTGCAAGCAAAACCCTATCTTGTACAAGTCCCGGACAGTATGATTTACAGTGTGATAGACCAGTGCCACGCTTCACTAGCTAGCGGACACGGAGGTCAGCAAAGAACTGAAAAGAGAGTAGAGGAAAAATACTATTTCCCTGGTATTCAAAAGTTAGTTAAGGAATATTGTAGTCAATGTGTGTCATGCGCTAGAACTAAGGGTCCTAGACCTCCTACAGCAGAGATCCATCGATGGCCATTGCCGTACACACCCTTCTCACGCGTTCACGTTGACAGTATTGGGAAATTGCCTTCTTGTACAGGATCAGGAGCCAAATACATCTTAGTATTTCGCGACGTTCTAACACGACGGTATGTCGAATTAGTGCCTTGCAAGACTAGAACGAGCCAAGGAATGTGCCAGAGCATGTTGCAAGAGAGGGTCCCATATGTAGATCATAGTGCCTCTCAAACTGCTTGTCTCTGACAATTGCTTGGAATTTACGAAGCAGGTAATTTAAGGAGCTTATGTATGGCGTGTAGAATAAACGAGGTGGAAATTTTGCCTTACAGAAGCCATCCCAAATGGTGTGGTAGAAAGAGTAAATGCTGAATTGAATCCTTTTTGGAACATTACGTGAATGCAATCACCGTGATTGGATAAATACCTGACTTTGCCAATCGCTATCAATTCGCGTCATAATTTGATTCTATAGGGTCTTCTCTCCTCACTTCCTGTTACATGGTAATAAAGAGACTCCCTTACGAGATGCCTGAATTACGTATCACTAATTTGTGAATAAGACAGAGAAAATGAGATTCATCTCGGACGAAGTAGATACGATAGTAGAGAGGATCGATTATATAAGAGATTTGGCTAGAGAGAAGTTAGAAGCGGAAACCACAAAAACTTTGGAGCAACAACATAAAAGGGCCAAGCAAAGAGAGTTCAAAATAGGAGATTACGTTTTCATTAGAGCAGTCAAAATGCCCCATCAAAGTTCCAAGTTATGTCCCACAGTTGGAAGGGCATTACATTGTCACTGTTTTAAGGGACCTACAAACTGGATGGTGTAATTGGTTAGAAATCAGGCCGCAACTTCCTGTCCATGTAGACAACGTTAAGGTGGTCCCGGCAGAAAAGTTCACCGAGTCACATTTTGACTTTATGAACGATGAAGTTTGGGAATCCCCACGCAGTGGAAGAAATGTTTAAGTCTCCAAAGAACAAAAGGGAAGAATGAGGAAAGACAACAGGGAAGCGAACCAAGAGTCCCCTCTGAAGAAGAAGAAGAAAGAGTGAGAAGGAAGGAAGAGACCGAGAGACGAAGAAGACGAAGAAGTAGAAGAGAAGACGAGAAATAGAAGAAGTAGACTGAAGTGAAGAATTTTCTTCTCCACAGATCAAAGCGTCTGCCCAATACTTCTTTCCAAATTCCCATAACGCCACAAATTCAGTCCGGACACAGCTACTTCCCAATTCCCCTTCCACCACAAACTCAGCAAGAATACTACAACTCTTACCCTATCCCCCCACCTCAGCCGGTACCGAATAGTTCAAACTCTTGGAGCCATCCGACTCCAGTGCAACAACCGACCCCGGTGGAACCCGTAAGAGAAAGTAAACCAGTTGAAGAAAGAAGATTTAGCGATGAGATTGTAGAAAGAAGAAGATACAGCGATGTAGTTGTCGGAAGAGCGCGTCCAGACAGTGAATTTAAGTGTTCCACTCCAAAAATTGACTTCCCAAAAACTCCCTCCAACCCTGCGGTTCGGAGAAAAGAATTTAGACCATCTTTATCCCCTATTCAACAAGAGATTTCCTTAGAAAACCCTGTTCAAGAGATTCTTCAGGAGCCACCAGCACGCGAAGGTGAGGTGTATGGAGCCTATGGTGGAACCCCTCCAAGAACAAATTCCCCTGTGAAATCTCCAATTTCCCCAGTGAAAGATGGCCACTACCCCATTCCCGCGGTCGTAGATTCATCTCCTAAGGAATTCATCCCAGATAACAGAAAACAGGACCCCTCTTACCGGCCCCATAATCTGTTCACTGGTCCTAGAGATTCTACACCCCGAGTCACCAGAAGTCAAACAAGGATGAAGGAACAAGCTTTACAGCAACAGCCCGAGGCAAGTGACAACACGGAGACTACAGCGAAGACTCCTGTCCAGCTTCCACCTGTCGAATTGGATTTGAACACCACAGTCCGAGGAGGGAAAACTTGGTATTTTTACCCGAAGTCAAACCAGGATGAAGGAACAAGCTTTACAGCAACAGCCCGAGGCAAGTGACAACACGGAGACTACAGCGAAGACTCCTGTCCAACCTCCGCCTGTCGAATTGGATTTGAACACCACGGTCCGAGGAGGGAAAACTTGGTATTTGCCTCCTGGTTACTAGTTCATCCCAATTTTGTATATACTTTGTATATTCCTAGATTTAAGGAAAAATCCTTTTAGTTTTTAGAATAAATTCTTCTTATTCTGCTAGTCTAAGAAGGATACTTTAATTTAAGAACATGATGAAAGGTACATTTCGCTTCGCGTCTCGTAACTAATTTTTTTTTTCTTAGTTAGAAATACTTAGTGATTAGGCAAAATACCATTAAGACTGGGATAGATGACGGATCTCCATAATTTTAAGAATAATTAGCTTGGATTAGTATATATTCTTAAAATTTTAAGAAAATTAGTCGGGATTAATTACAGTATTCCATAAGAACTCTATCTTAGAAATTTAGATGGTAGTTTCGAATAGATCCTAAGAAATAGATTAATTCATTCTAGTTTTTAACTCCATTTTTTTATATAAGAACCTTTTTTAAAAAATGTTTCACTCTCAGCATAAGGGGGGGGACAGCAACTTTCTTTAATACAAAAAATAAATACAAAATAGAAAACCCAAAAAAACTTATGTTTAAAGAAAACAAAAAAATAAGTAACGAGTAAGCTAAGTAAGTATAGAAAACTAGATTTTTAGTAAAGTAAGCAACTATATAAATAACTCAATTAGTTAAGTAAGTCAAAGTAAATAAATAAATTAACTAGTAAGTAAAAACGACGTAAGTATAAACCGTAAATATATACGTTGAGTTTTAAAACTCTTACATTTAGATTTTTATTAAGCCAACTAACTCGATTATAGTTTAAGAAATCAATTTTAGTTTAGTTAAATAAAAACGGCGAAACGCTTTAAACTAACCAATTTAATTTAACTGTTATTCAACATGAATTTAGGCCGATCCTTTTAATCACATCAAAAACCAAAGGAAAAAGTATAAAGTATAGTAATTTTCAGAAAATGAATTTTTCCGGAATACCAACGTTTGTTGTTACTCATCATCGTATCAACATGCCAAAGCAACCTCATAAATGAAAAAGAAGAAACAAAAATTCTACCTGGTTTAGTTCTGTATCGTACGGGAGAAGTTAACTTCATAGAAGGATACCTCGATCTAGTTATCTCCTTAGAATGTCCTCCAGACATTAAAGAAACAATCATCAAGACGACTAAACTAGTAAACAACGTTAAAGAATCATTTTTACCATCGTTCGAAACCATGTTTCTAAACGTTTCAACACACCAAAGGGCTCCCCAATGGGAATTTAAGTTAATGACCATCCGAGTAAAAGTGTTAGCCCAGAAACTGAACGAAGTAAGTGAATTGCCTTGGATCTCAGCACGATCAAAGAGGAAACGAGCCGCTTTTGAGTTCGGAGGAGACATCCTCAACATTCTTTTTGGCACTGCTACAGACAAACAGGTGAAACTACTTCGAAAGAAGATCAACATCTTAGGTAATTATGCCTCTACTTCAAACTTATTGATTACTGAACTAAAGGAACAGTTGAAAGCGAATACTCGTACTTTAATAAACTTTAGGGATAGCTTACAAAAATTAATAGAATTTCAAAGTAGTCTAAGTGCTACGCACAATATAATAAACCAAATGGGAAGCATCAGGGCGTTAATAAATCTAATTGAACAAACCGTATCTAATATACATCAAATCCACCAATTGGTGATAAATTCACTCCAACTCGCAAAAAACAAAATAACAAACTCGCAACTTTTTTCTCCCATCTTCCTATTGCCTTTTGTACTAGAAATGAACAAAGAGACTAAACTACACACAGTCATTCCTCTAGAAACAAAAACATATCAAACCTTTTTAACCTACTCTTGGACTATCCAATCTGCAGCTAGCCCCTATGAACTAATCACCTTAATTCCTTTTATCTCAGTAGAAAATTTCATCTCGTATAAACTTATACCTTTTCCTACTCATCTTCCTTTAAATCAATCTTTAGTTCGAGTTATGTACAACGACCCAAATAATTACTTCTTTGTGAATTACGGTAATCGGAGATATACTTATCTTAAGGAATCGGCACACGATCTCTGTCGACATGTAGGCCAATTAGCCGTTTGTCCCCAGTCCCAAGTGTTTGCTTCCATTGATGATCAGTCTTGTTTACTATCTTTAATCTTGAATTTCACCAATGACTTTTCACACTGCCCTATTGCAGAATATAAGTCTATAGAACCTTATACTGTCGCTTTAGGACACTTCACCCTTATTTCTTTTTCAGAAAAAACTAGGGCTTCAATCGCATGTGAGAAACCCAATTCTATCCAGCATGTCTATGACTATGTCTTTACTATTCCTCACGGATGTGCTTTCATCTCTTCTAAGTTTCAGTTTAAGAATCCTATTCACTTGGAAAAGAATATTACTCTTTCTTCCTTAATTTCTTACTCTGATCACGTTTTATTCAACTTCTTATCTCACGTTGCTTTACCTAACATTTCTTCTGTTTTGTTCCCTAAGTTTCAAACCTTAAAAGAAATCCATTGGAATCAAAGACTGGATCAATTAAATCAGTCAATGCACCCTTTTACACCGTATTTCCCCCAAATTAAATTCATTCCATATATTGGAGGAGGAACTTCCGGCACGATCTTTTTCCTCATAGTTCTTGTCATTGCATATTTCGTTTGGACCAAAAGAGTATTCCTTTGCAATATGTGCATGCCAAAGGTACCCACGCAAACTGAAAGCATTCCACTTCAGGCCATCCCAACATCTAATGTACGTATCCAACTAACACCTGAAGATGCTCCTTTAAACAACCTGGTTCAGATAAGATCTCGACCCAGCTCCCCAACTCCTGTCCAACGTTTGTCTCTACTTCCGAGACCTCCTATGCCTCTTCCTAACACTCGAGCTATTACTTCCTCTGAAAATCAAGCGACTTATTCTAATTGAAAAATCAATCTTTAAGTAAAGATTCTCCCAGGGAGGGGACCTTTGTGGTACGTTACAGTACCTTTTAATTCAAAAACGTATTCCCATCATCTTAATTAGATTTAAAATAACGTAAATACGTTTTATTTGCAACAAATAGAACAAGCCGCTTGTAAACCAAAATTCCCCACATTCTTCTGTAAAGAATTTGGCCTGTACGCTTGCAACAACGGAAGTTTGACTCTTGCAAGCGTACAAAGACGCCCTCAGTTACTCCTAGCCTTGTAAACTGTTGAGATGCTTGTGGACGACGATTGTGGTGGTGAAACGGTCCTATTACCTTCTATCTTCCTTATATATATATATATCTATACTATATTATATATATATATATATAATATATATATATATATATATATATATATATATATATATATATATATATATATATTATATATATATATATTAAATAATTTCTATTAAGTTTTTCCAGTTTTATCGTTTTAGAGATAATCAATTATGGTAAATCATAATTAATCCACCCTCACCTTATTCTATCTATATATATAATATATATCTATATCTATATTATATATTATATATATATATATATATTATATATATATAATATATATATATTATATATATAATATATATATAATCGTATAATAATATATTCATACCTATAGAATATAGTTATATATGATATACATTTAATATTCAAGTCGTGCTGTTTTGTATTTACAATTTTATACGATAAAAAACTTATCTTTAATTGATGGAGACAATTTCGTCGCAGCTGAAGCGAAGATTAGAGTTTGTATGTATTATTTAATTTAATGACCTTTAGAGTACGTCCCACCATTGGTGTTATGATTTATGTGTTTATAATCTAATATTTATCTTCTTAATAAAACAATATTATGTATTAATAAGCAAAGCATGAAAACGATAAGCATGATAAAACCAAGATAATTTATATGTAATAAGAAATTCATTAAAATATGTCATTTAAGTATTATTTGAATGTTCAAGATTGCTAACCTTTCAACCATATATGTTTTATGAAAATATATGATTAATTACCAATTATTAATACCTTTATTAATTTTATCAATTATGTTTTATTATGTATTTTTCTAACCGGAGATTTGATGCTTTGTAGGTGTCTCGTATATTGTCTGAGACTGTGTCTCATGTTGTATTAGAAGTCCCCCTTTGGGGCAGAATAAAATATAGCCAGAAGTCTTTTTCTTAAGTGAACCTTCTGAGTGCAAGTGGTAATTCAAGAGGAAAATTACTACATATAATTATAATATATATATATAAAAATATTAATTATAATATATAATATATATATATATATATATATATATATATATATATATATATATATATATATATATATATAATATATAATATATTAATTTATTTAATATATATATAATATATATATATAATATATATATATAATAATATATATATTAATTAATATATATATATATCATATAATATATATATAATATTATATATATACATATCTTCTATATAATATAAATTATATATATTTAATATATATATATATATATATTATATATATATATATATAATAATTATATATTATATATATGTAAATATATATATTATATATACTAAATATATATATATATATATATATATTATATATTATATATAATATATATATTATATAATATATTTATATATAAGTATAT
>JABUQX010128312.1:0-22500 GCA_015478945.1 Trachelipus rathkii
TCGCCATAAGAGGCTTTAGTAGTGTGTGGTAGTGTAGCTGGGAATACGCGACAGTAATGTGATACATGGGATGACTGTATTCTGCTGGCATTCCTGGAGGAGTGCAGCGTATGGAGTGAACGAAACTGAGAACGACTGTGACGAGTGGCACCTTTGCGGATTGCCCCGATCGTTTGGGCACCCGAGGTGCAGAGTGCGTGGTGCCAGGCGACTGATGGCCGGAGACCAGGCAGAGACCTTCCAGGTGAAGTGGACGGAGACACGGCCTGAAGTGCAATTCAAAAGTAAGTCCATTTATCGGTCCCGGTTTCGGGAATCTTTAAATTTATTAGGTTGGGCTTCGTAAGGTTATCCATCTGTATATTATATTAAAATCACATTTAATTGGAGAGCTTCCAAAGACGTTATTTCTGCGCTCTTCCCACTGAGGTGTCGTGAAGCATCTTCATAAGTAATGGGCTAAGTATATTGGCCCTCTGTGCTATACACCAAGAGTTAGTACATGCGCTAATTTCAGTCTGACCAAGGTTTGGTGAGCTTCTTTCTTTGTGCATTATATTGATCTATCTCCCAGAGGAGGTGGTAGAGAAAGAAACGCAGACACTACATTCCGGGATTACATTCTCATGAATGCTAAGGGCAGGCCTCTGTGTGTATCCCGAGAAAGTCTACCATACAAGTTAATGTGCTCTCGCTGAACATAAAGACCAAAAACATATTGTCTAAGTAATAACAAGATGGACCGCCAGGAGTAGACGCCCCTCTTTCCTTAAAACGCGAGATATTAAGCAAGGCGTGGAATCATATACTTGGGCTTCATGTAACCTCATAAATCCTTGGGACATATAAAAAAAAAATGCAGCTCATTTTCGTGCGTTATAATGACGGAAGCAGGCTGCTAAGGTATATCTGGGGAACACGGGCGGTACTCCACTGTATATATTTCATCTACATAATATTATATATTTAGAATTCTATGAAATATAAACAAATGTCACTAATTTTAAAATAATCACACATACATTAATATAAATTCGATAAAAAATCTACCTCTCTTACTAAAAAATAATAATTTTTTTTTTTTGTTGGTCAAAACAGTGGTTAAATTTATGATATTATTTTATAATAATATTAAGTTTCCTTAATTTTTAAATGCATATCTTTAAATTTATCTTTAATTCCTTCCATTTGATAAACGTAAATTAATAAAGTAATCTTAATTAGCTTTAATATGAGATAACATATTCGTTCAATATATCAGGGTACCTTCAGCGAACCAGTAATCTCACTAGAATTGAATAGTACTTTAGTAGGCAATATTGATTATATATCTACTATAACAATTTTTTTTATGGTAGGCAATTTCTATTCTATTCTAGTTGCAATCAATCAATTATTACTATATTATATATATTAAATATACTTATAACAAGATATAGTTTAGCTCTCAGCTAATTGATCCGACAATTAAATTTATTAACAGATTTTCCTCAATTAAGGATTTTAATAGTTATATTAATTTATTAATTAATTCATTATTAAATTGGATCCGCTTTTATTCTCCAGCGACATTTATTATATATATTATATATAATATTAATTAATATTTTAATATATATTATAATTATATATTATATTAATATATCATATATATATATAATTATAATATTTAACATATTATATATTAATTATAATATTATATATAAATATATATATATATATATTAATTATAAATATATATAATAATATATATATATATTATATATATAATATTATATATTATATATATATATTAATAATTAATATATAATATATATATATATATCGAAGAAACTAAGGAATTTTCTGCTTTAGTTTTTAGTTCCTCGTCATTCTAAGCAATTACACGTGAGGAACTGCCTTCCATGCATCTCAGAAAAGCGTCCACTGATATATATATATATGGATATATATTCAGATTAGTAAGGTGTTGTACAGGGACCCACCCATGGCTTCACTAAAAGGAAGCTAGGCACCTATAAGTAATTCTTAGGGTGAGTACTGAAATAAAAATAAAATCAGCACCGTGGAGTAAGTGGATCACTGTTTTTAATAATATAATGCTTTATCAAGTTGATCAAAGGGAGATTTGGCATGGTGAGAATATAATGTAATATATTAGTATATATATATATATCAAGCTCACAAAATAAATATAACATTTAAATAATCACTATATATAAAACCTGTTATTATATATATACATTAAGTCTTAGTATTATACATAATACAAAATCTATAAAAATAGTTATTTATATTATAGTAAATATTCTACTTCTTGAATGATAGGCTGAAAAAATATGAGTGGTTTGTTAAATATATCTTTACAGGATCCCGTGTAATACGCTAGGAGAGTGAAAATAGATTTGACAGCGGAAAGGAGCGAGGACAATGCACATTTGTGGTAGGAATCTTGAGTAAAATATTTGTGTTAACGATGTCAGAGTAGAAAGATTATAGAGAGCTAGATAACAGATTGTGGAGGGGTGATATTGTGGTCGATATAGTCAATATTATTGTACAAAGGAGGGTATTTCCCTGAGTAGATAAAATAAAGTGACTTTGTTGTGAGTATTAATTTATAAGTCATGTTAGTGACCAATTACTGAGAGGGTTGACAAGTATCTAACTATACGTATGTAAGCGTTATTTCAATTTATATACTTGTTACGGAGTGATAGATCCTACAATCATATATAATATTCGCCTCAAATATTCGGTAAATATATACTTTATATATGTTTTATTCTGGATATTACCGCCATCCTCGCTGATTACACCGTCCAGTCTACTATCACTTGACATCAAGAATAATCGAAAGCTACTTGTTCGAGAGCAGGATAGGTGTATATATATATCAACAGAATTAGATATAGGCGAAGGTAGCTACACAGCGACACTAATAGAATCATCAACAATGGCTGTTTTCGTGGTGAGACTCCTGGTGGATACAAACTTATCTGTGTACAATAGAAAATAGGCAGGAGATAGGCCAAATTAAATTATCGGAGCCATATAATGATTTCATTCGTATTAATTTATTGCATGTTTATACCGTAACTCTACAATAATAGATGAGAAAGGAGCCTATTTAGGGGGTAGAAACTTTTTTAATTTGCTCGTTGTTTATAGCTGAGATTTAGAAGAGTGAAGACATCAGGACCTATTTGTACTATTAAATTTTGTTTGTGTGAGTATTTTTGACTGATATTTAAAACTAAAATGTGGATGTACTTCTTAAGAATGAAGAGTAGTGGGTTTTCAGCGCTTTGTAGGCAAGCGGATCTGGACGAATTGACGGTTCTCTGGAGTGATCTTCTCGGCAAGTTGCACAGGGGGGAAACTGAATCCGTTAGGGTGTGGTAGAGGGAGGGATATATTATAAATACTCTCCGCACGAAAGGGCATCAAATTATACCGGAGGGAAGTAGATACTCTCGCCTGACCCCGTAACCAGCAATACTTGGAATGCGGATTAGAATTGGGTGGTGGTGAGGAGGCTAGGGGGATGGGTGTTTCTGTCGGTACGGAATAGCAGCCCCATGCCACCGATTTCGCGCCCTAACCCCGTGTCCGCCGGTGAGTTTTTGTGAAGAGAAGCGTCGCCCCGTCAGGGTAAAACCACCTGTTGGTGGAGTTCAACATGCTCATCGGACTCGGAGACACCTCTGAACGCATAATGATAGACACTCGCAAGGAGGTATCCGTTTTGCTTATCTTAAAAATAAAAGACTAATACTCGGCATGACTAGATTATAGTGAAAGATAGAGGTCAGAGCCAATGACAAATTAATGGGAGCTATGGGTGATAATTAAGCCAAGTTTGAGTACATACTACGTTGTAAGAAAGAAAGGCTCACTAAGCACTTATTATTGCATAATAAGGATGTTAAAGATGAAAATTTAATCATAAATTGTATATGGATACCTATTTAGTGTGATCATGCAAATGGCCAGAAATTCGGAATTATTCTTTGAATAGTAATATTATCCTGCAGATAACGTATATGGTCATAAGTCATGACGGTAAATATTTTGGGTATTTTGTGAAATAATGAGAAGATTATAGTCATTTGATATCAACATACATTATGGTTATCTCTTCTTTTCTGAGAGAGAAAAGATAGGGCACGCTGGAACATTCACATTGTGATCTCTACATTTCATTAGGTACTACCTCGTAGGTGAATGTAGTTATCGGAATGTGCTTCCAGTTGGATCGTGGATAGTCTTTTACACATTTTTTTCGGAATCTGAAGGAACATGTGAATATTAGTTACAAGGGATTCGCTATAAGATATAGTGGTATTTTGTTGGAGTGTCTGGCCCACTGCTGATACTGCTATTTGCTCAAGTTCTTCTCTATTTTCTCTTTTTTTTCGACATGTCTTATTAGTGGCCCAATGTCACAAAATAGAGACAGTTTTAAACACAGGGACTTAGGCTTGACTCCAGCAACAACTGTATTGCAAGATCCTTTTTCGCTGTGAGGTGACTTCGTGAAGGTATTTTGATCTGTATATTGAGTCAGATGTGAGCGGATTGTGAGCTATAATTAAAGTATATACGCATATCATAGGTGTTATCATCATTAATGTACGTATATATAGTGCAATAATATGTTAAGTGGTATCAATATATTCTAGAATTAGAAGTCCTATAGAAATTATATTTGAATAATCATTGTGTAATATTTAGGAGATATCATGGAGGTTTGGCAGAAGGAAAATTCCGTTATATCGGAGTGGATAAGAAGGTGGATAAAGAAGGAATTTTCGATACCCTTTTTTCTTAAAAAGTAACTGCTGAGTAGTTTTGTGGGAGTAAAAATGTAGAAGCCTTGGGTAGTTACGCCATTATTATATGGTGAAATATTTCTCAATAGTCCAGTATTGAAAGTAATTGACGGTTTCGAGTAACAAAGGCAAATAAGTACCTCTGAGACTGTATCACGGCTAATATATATATGGTTAATATAGCAAAGTCATGAGACCCATAATAGAGTATAAATAATTTAAAACATAAGTCGCTGGATAATATAGAAGTTCCCACCCAGTTACAATAAATAATCCGAGAGTAAATAATAGTAGTAGATCTTTAGAAATACTACTATATACTTAGCTGGACAGCCCTTCATATATTACACAGAAAGTAAATGATGGCTGAGTGACAGAATAAAGGAGTAATACAACCCGCACTGGATACGATCTACTTTGAACAATAAGGTCAATTTGAATGAAATAAGAGGGAGTTGCTCTCAGCTTGAAAAATAGTCGAAAGTTAAAGATAGTATGCCCATGATTTTCTTACCACGTTATGAGTGTCTACCGTGATAAGCTTATTCAAGGTTCATAAAAAAGACATCACCAAGTAACTACAATATACCATATATATATATATATATATATTATATATCATATATATATATTATATTTATTTATATATAATATATATATGTGTACCTAGGTGTTAGAGGTAATGAGAGCTTCTCCAGAGGATTGTATCAATATAGGTTTCTATATCTTTACCTATAGAGGTCGCTAATTTATGTAAACGATAATTTGCCTAGGAATACAAAATCATGGAATAGTTTATTGAGAAAGCTTATGAGGTATCGGCTCTCCTAGAATACTAGGTGAGAATAAAATGCGGTACTCACATGATAAATACTACTATTTTTTCCTTACTCACTCTACATTATATAATTATACAGGATATGAACAGTACATGAATACTGAATAATTTGGTCTATTGGTTGTTATCTAACATACATAATTTCGGATCTTTTGTCACCAGGTTTTTAGGGAATAGCATAAGATAATTATCAAATAAAGTCTTAATTTGTTTCATGAAGAAATCCAAAACTAAAGTGAAATAGATATTCGATCTACAGATTCGTGTTAATAAGATCCAGCAAAAATGCTGATGCCGAGGGAATGGATATGATGGAGCATGAATTGTTATACGGAGACATTTTGACCCTAAGCAGTGTATACCTTTTGCCAGAATTGCCGGAAAGAGCACCTACGCATTAAAAATCAGCGCTATGACGTACGCCTGCTTTTTAAATATAAATTTAACATCTGAGATATGGTGAGGTGATAGTTTAACTGGTCCTTTTTGTATGTGACCAATTAAAGATGTAACTATCGCTTCATATACTCTCTCGGTTGGCTATAGATGCGCACGTTACTCATTGGGTTTGTTTCCATAACAAATCTGGTAATATTTCATATCTGTATAGAGAGTTGATACATACGCGGACCTCGTCTTTTCTAGGCGCTGCATAGGAATATAGATTTAGACTGATGTGAATTGTCAAACTACTTCACCGAGACATGAACGCAAGTGAGAAGTTGAACGAAACTGTGCATGAGAGGAAGTTTTGAGTAAGAGAGCGAGACACATGTGGAAACTAAGTCATACACAGTCGTTTACCGAATTCCTTGTCTGTTTTTTCTTTTGAAGCTGGATAAGACGCGTTTATTTATAGGCGGTAGTCTGAGTACAAACAGAAAGTAGCAATGTAAATCAAGAGTTACTTCAAATCATCATTACTAAAACTCTAGAAACGAGCAGCAAGTTCTAATTATCTTCATGCTTATTAAAGACGCACATGTGGTGTAGGCGCATTGAGAGGGCGTTAGCTTTCAGGTTTAAAGATTTCTATTTTGAGGGTAATAAGATAACAGTTTGTGTCCGGGGATACAAGTATAATCTGAGGAAAGTCGAATCTAATAGGCGTTTATCAAAAATCTGCAGAGTATGCCATAAAGTGGATTTCAAATTAGGAAGCTTTTCGCACATGAAATTTAGATAATGCGATAAACAGAGTTAACACGGGCTAGATAAGAAGTGGTGGGTGGAAATATATAAATGTTTTCATTTCCTCGTTAAATCGGCTGAGAAGTCCTGTGTTAAGGTCACTACCACACAGGAGTGATAACGGGTGGTGTAGGAGAAATTCTATTAAAGGATCTTGGCTTGGAACGATAAAGTGTACTAGAGTTAGCCTACTATGGTGCGTGGCGGAAGAGTTATGAACGGCATCACTAGTCATGATTTAAAAGTTAACGCGAAAAAATTAATGAGTTAATTAACGGAATTAACGCTTTACGGCAGGAGTCAGGGGGATGTTTTAGATTTAAAAAGACGGGCTTTGAAGGGTCGACCATAGTACAATTTTCTACTGCTCGCGAGATCCAAAGTTAGTAATATTGGGGAATACGTATTAAGAAAGTGTCGGTGGATACTAGATTGAATTTACGTGCTGCTAACTTGAGCTAATGAATATAGTTTAGTTTATTTGAGGAGAGGGTAATATAGGGACAAGTGAATTTGTGTAATGAGAGTTAATTACCTTGAGCATCACCTTCCATTAGAATTTGATCTACATCATATATCTTTTACTTAATAGAGGTTTGTTTGCGTGTTATTATAATCATTTACTCACCGATCATAGTTTATTTGAATAATGCAAGTAGGCGGTATACATAGTTACGAAGTTTCCTGTAAATACACTAATGGCTATATTTAGTGTGCATCATATATTTATTAGTTGAAAACAAGTTCTTTGACATTAGAATAATTTAGCAAAAAACAATGGGACCTTTAGAAGTAAAAAGTGTCCAAATAAATATATGATTGTCCTTATAATGTATTATGATATGATATTGGTATCTTTTTGAAGACAATTATGTTCCATGTTATATAAGTTGTTTTCGATCGAAGGAACGAGTATATTCCAAATGAAGAGTGAAAAGTCGAGACTATGGATCCTCGTGACGTAGGGAGGGCTATAACAAATATAATTAACTTGGTGGTAATAATGAAATTAAGTCATACAACGTGAGATTTGTGAGTATGTAACGATAACATGTCATTATATTTGGGAATAAGTATGAGTTTTTCAAGTTAGGTTTTATGGGGGTGGAGGTGAGTGATTCTACATGAATACGGGTATCTAAGTTATAGAGCTTTCAACCCCGAATCACATAATTATTTAGTATATGTAGGGTTTGGTTATGGTCGTTAGTGAAATATAGTATAATTAACAACTCAGTGAAAATATGTATACCTGATGTTTATTTAAATTAGGAGAGTCAGTCTCAAGATTCTGCTCAAACTCAGCAGATTCAGATAAATGTTGATGATAGAGGCTATTCTTATGGTAAATGGGGTAAGGTAAGGTGTCACCACGGAAGGGTTGTCATCTTATTATGAGCAAGTAGTTGGGTTTTACTTAAAATTGTAGTTTCAAAATAAGTATTTGTTGTGATATGACAAGGGGTTCTGAGATTATATGGAGATTTTGCTCACAAGTATAAATATCATCTTGAGCTCGAATGATTTATTGGGAAGATATTGGACATGATTTATTGTATATGGTAGAAGTTGATACTCTGTGATTACTCACTTCATATAGCCACAATCACTCACAAAACGCTTAGAAGACGTTTTGGTGACTATTTTTTTACGATTTTTTTTTTCAAATTTCAAATTCAACTTTTTTCCATGTAATTAGCAGGAAGCATTCGTAACATGAATTAGAATTGTTGGATCATACAAATCAAAAGTTTTTGTACTTTTATGAAGGACGATAATTTTTTCAATGTAAAATCCACTCGATTCGCTATGGTGGAGTATATATCCCTTACGAGAGCTGCTGATCGTGATAGGCCATATTTCGCGGAAGTAAGAGCATACACCATATATTTCATTCGAAGAAGATCTGGTTTCGTAATCGCTTGAATGTTTCATTCAAGAGAATCAGCTTAACTTTACTAGAAAAGAAGGTCGAGTAATTATCTATTTTAAGTGTACTATTATAAGATATATTGTGTGCTGCGAGGATAGTTCTTAGTTTGCAACATCTGGTAGTCTCACTCAGCTAAATTCGATTATTATAAGTTATGACGAATTACTTTATTTTTGACAACTCTTGGAATATGCCTCATTGCTTTTTTGTCTCTGAGCGTGATATTAGATATTAAATATAGAGCAAGAGGAGGCGCATCACAATATACAGTATTGAAGTTTGTATTTTTTAACGTCTTGAAGGAGTTGCTTATTGTATGTTTATCTGTTTAAAAATTCGGATATGCTTACTATATATATATATATTTTATATACACGTAATTAATCATTTATATAGCTATTGGCTGAACTATATTACTTATTTCTTGATGTATTTTAAGATAAGTAAACATTATTTTCCACCGGGATTTTGATAAGTAATATATAGTGGTCTAGTAGGTCAGAATTAAGTAGGGTAAAGAACTGTGTTCATTTCTTTTAGCATTATGGATTTTGTTTGTGAAAATATACCTATTATGGTAAGTTATTAGGTGGAATATATAATACGTGTGTCTTGTAGTCAGTGAAATAATGTTTTCCTCACAAATCTTATAGTACTTATTATATATAGTAGATATATGATAAATACCATGATATATTTAGTATTTCATTGCTGGTATTGATGAGCAGCCAGTATGTCGTGGAACAAGTTTTGGGGTAGCTGATTGAACTCATTTTAAAGAGTGCACTACTTTTAGTAGGCGTTGCAGACTATGTGATTTGTGTATACTTGAACGGCGGTTTGATATTTAGCTCGGTGTACTTACGTATGTATGCGCAGTCATATGCCAGCCAATCACATGTTGCGTTGGAATATTATACTGGCTTCATGACAAGTTCGAATGTCAAATTATGGCTCGTCATTCAGAGGAATAATCATCTCATTTCTTAATTATTCAATAAACAGTTTTACTTGGAGAATAGAGTAATCTGATCCTTTAGGGATGGGGTCGTGTTGGCGCCGATTAACACGTTGGAGGCCGTGGCGCACATATAGATTTACTTAGTGGCATCCAGATTTTTGACTTTTCCGCAGTCTCTTGTCTCGCATATAAATGATTCAATTTCCTTGAGATCTGGCTGTATTACTATAAGCTCACTTTATCAGACTTGCTCACTTCTTCAGTATGTTTCTATATGGCCTTATATGAAAATACAACCAAAACAATATGCCACCAAGACTTCCTTTGGAATTCAACGAGTCTAGTGTTACAGTCGAGGCACATTACTAGAAGGCAAGAAAGCAACTTGTTCGTGGTGAGTCGTCCATCGCAAACCTAGCGTTTTGCTAACAACAAACAAATGTGTGGTCACCCCTTTTGACCAGGCGATGTTGTTGAATCACATCTACCTCCCGCAGATTGTGGTGTTCTGTCTAAAATGAATTAATTCTCACTGGGTCCAACCCGATGACTAACGATCGGCGTAATCGTCGGTCAACTCAATCACCAGGATTTCTGCTCCGAGGGAGGTGCACATCGGAGCCAAAACTCTGACGCATTGTCCTCTTTGTGCATATGCACATGATATGTATTTGGGCAGACGTGTTTGGAGTCGAGGGTAATGATAGATAACGAGAAGGGAAGATGTCGAACAAGCACGATTGAGTGAGAGCTCATATGGTTGTTAACTGCTTCACTTATATTATAACGCAACATATTTGATTTGGCTTGCCGGGATCGAAGGGTACTTTTTAACTATGTCAAACGCTAAACTCTTAATACAATAGTAGAAGAGATTTTGGTTTGTCGGTATAGTATTTCCCCGCCAAGAAGTCCGGAGGGCAGTGGAAATTCTATTATAAATTGATTATTATGAAACACTAATTATATATATAGCTAAAATATTCTTTTCTTATCACTGGAAGATTTATCTCATATAATGTATACAATATATATATATACTTATCGGGTCTTTACTGTTATTCATAATAACAACAATAAATAGAGTTAAGCTATTTATAAATGTGTTCTTTATATAATATATCATTATTAATTAAGTTATGAATAAATTAAACGAGTACTATGGTGTGTGTACAGTATTTATTAACGCGATGAATAAATAAATATATTATATGAAACTTTGGTTTCTAGGTATATTAATGACAGCTTGTTATATAATACTACGAGATAATGGATCCATATTCTCTATATCATTTCATTAGTGAATGGGAGGGTCCTACAATACTCCTTAAACTTTTCAAGTGCTATATATATATCGCTGATAGATAAAATTATGGTTTCTATGTGTCATCTAATAATGAAGCTTCCGTTACAATTAACTGGATCATCCAGCGTTAATACGTCGACGAAAGGTAACGGTAATAATATTAAATTAATAATGATGATGATGAATGATGTATGAATATATATATATATATATTATTATATATATATATATAATATTAAATATATATTATAATATATATTATTATATATTATATATATATAAATATATATATATATATATACATATTAATATATATATTATATTCTTTTTTATAATTTTCATATTATTGTATATTATTATATAATATATTAATTTTTTCCTATACTAAGTTAACTTTTAACATAGGTAATTATTATTATATTGAATACGAGATTATGTTGCAGTCCTAATGGTTTTATTTAATTAATATGGGTTATATTTGAATAGTATTTAATAGCGAACGATTAATGTCGGGTCACATGCGGTATAACCATATAATTAAGGCATAATCGTATTTTCGTTAGCTATATATTTTTTAGATATATCAGTCCATTCCCAACATTTGATAATAAATAATATTAGGAAAGCGTTGAATTCTTATTATTTATAAATCAAAGCAAATATTATGCTTTAATGTTTGACTTGATGCATATTCCATTAATAAATTTTTTATTGCAATGCTGCTAACAATCATATTTATATATGATAGTCGAACTTAGATATTATTTTAAATTAGTTGACTATAAAGTAAATACTTTTTTGGATTATGTTTCTGTCCATAAATTTCATCATGTTGCTCGTACTATATTTAAACATTAATTCTTATTATTTAAAATTAATAAAATAGTTTTATTAGCGACAAACTTATATTACCATATTAAAATTAAATTAAATTATCTTATTAATTAAATTTATATTAAAGTTATGACATAAGATTATGTAAGCGAAGTCATGGATTAATACTATTTTTAATCACGGAAATGGGACTTACCAGAAACTAAATACCGTTGAAAATAATATGCCATTACATTTTAAAAATTTTCGATAATTTATTTTATTTATCATCTTATTTTATTATTTTTCCTCAGGTTGATTTTGATTTTTAGTAGATGCATTATTTATTGTTTTTAGAATGTTGAATTTATACTCTGACTCTATCTCACCAATATAAATATAATTGAATAAGATTTTAAATCAAATATATTTAATTTAATTTCTCACTTAATTATTATATTCCTCACTCTATACAGTAAATTGTTATTATGTCTCCATATTAGATTAATAGCTAGAGTCATCTTTAAATTTGCTTAGACTCCATACTACATACAAAAGGTAATTAATATTATTTATTAATAGGGATAGAGTGTAGGTAATAATATCATCTGAGTATATGCATGGGCAATGATAGCATATGTCGTCAACATGGTCAGACACAACACAAGTAACTCCTGTCTCTACACACCTCTTTAGACTACGGAGAAGGAGTGTGCGTCTCACATTGTACCTTGAGCGCATAAACAGGCAATAAGGTAGGGAATGTAGACCCCAAGAGATAATTAGGGACGTACAAGCGAACTCAAGGTTCACCAGTAAAAAAGGAAACGCTCTATGTCATGATATGATACAGTTTATTTCCTACATAGTTTTTATAACGGGAGAAGGATAAACAATGTTTCTTCTACATAATGTGTACGTCACAGTCCTGGAATTATCAAGACTCACGCGAATATTCTTCAACTACTACATAACACTGCGGCCCCCAGACCAGAAAAAAAACAAAGTTATATAATAACAAAACAGATAGATAGACACAAAAATAGAAAAATAAAATAAATTATTAGGTGTATATACATTAGAGTATCGAATCCTCAATGATAAATAGGATTAATCCAAAATTCGTTCAATTGGGTATGGTGCTCTCATATGTTTTTATTGTACACTGGGTAGATAAGAGACAAATCAATCATATTAAACTCTCCCTTAAGACAAACCTATTCACTCTTCGAGTTTATGTAATTCGTGCTCACCTATTATTATGCAATCACCTTGTTCGTTATTCGTGCAAATTTTCTGCTACTTTACTTTATGCTGCTCTCTGCTAATGAAGGAAGAGATTTCTGCTTCTATTAGCTGATCTCTCAATTCTACACTATAATTGTTCAAGGTTTAAACTATTCTGGTGTACTACACACATAGGTCCGAGACATTCACCAGTTACTTATGAAGTTACACGCTCCTCTAGGTAAACCCCATAATCAGGGTCTCAGTTTCCGCTCTTTATCTCATCGACTTATTCGGTCATAACCTTCTCTAAATGACCAAGGGAAAAAGGCAATAAAAGCGCGTGAAACAGAGAAATGATTTCATATTTTCTCACAACTCTCGCTCTCTTCCTAACTTCTGCACATACCCCCTTTCTCTTTTCTTTACATTACAACATACATTGTTCAACAATACTTAATATCGTTATTCCATTTCCCACTGACTCTATCAATGTCCATAGTCCCGCACGCCTAGAAATAGACAGCATAACGCACAGACGAAAGTAGAGAGAAGGTTTACGATAACGAGAGATACTCTTAGAACACACATCTGTACAACGTTTCTCACCGTTCACTAGATCTATATCCTTATTCCAACCATAGTCCTCCACACTATGCATTTAACACAGGCACCTAGTAGCCATTTCACGGAATGTAAAATGGTAATAGCACAGCCACAGCGTGCATACGCCTAGTCCGAGGAGGCACGACACCTCTGCGTAGTTCTCATAATGCTCCAACCAAAACGAATCTCCTTAACAATATTTTACGCGACACGCATCAACTACCACATCCCGTCCCTGGCACATTATCAACGACCTTTCCTTACTCGCGCACACATAGCAGTATGTCAGGGGGTAAGTCCTTTGTTCACAAATACGAACGCATGAGATAATAGAATAAACCTGAAAAAGAATATTAATATTTAAATATATGATAACTCAGTTATCACTCTCGCATAGTCTCGCACAGACTGGTTCTACTCTATCTCTCGCGACTCAGATCATTTATTAATCTCATAATATTTACTTATCATAATTCGGTGGTGTAGAGAATGGGAGGTGTACCTTACTGATATCATAAAGCGGTCTAACATTAAGAACTAAAGCAATCATAATCTTATTATCTATTTATCTATTATAAACGGATTATCATTCCAAATCCTTCTCCTTTATTACTAGCACTACCAAGATATTATATATCACCAAATCTCTTTACTAAATTCACTTCAATATCAACTATCTTCAGATTCGGCCTTTACACAAAACCAAATATCTATTAATAATATATATAATAATACTAGCTAATTATTAAATATATAGTGTAGTATGATATATCACCTATCCATATCTGTTTCAATCTCCATAAATTCTAACACCAATTCAGATCACTACTATCAACCTCACCATCTCTGATTCTTTCAATAGCCTCACATTACCATATATTATAACAAATTTTGAAATAATAACCAAGTGCGACAACCTTACAGTACTGGTTTAAGTGACTCACATTATCTACTGACTTAATAATTAATATTATAAGTACCAATCACTTTTCGCTGTTCCAACTTTATTTCTTACCACAAAGCAGTTATACACTATTTCGTACTATATTTACATATTTATTTATTTCTTACAGTTGATTTGACCTCCAATACATCACTAATATCACTCATATAAAAGGTTGCAGAAGCAAACCGAAGTGAACTAGTTACGCCTCGGAGTGATATTTACTACTAAATAATTAATAAAATCATACGCCTGTTGCAAATTCCATAAAACCTAAACACAATTTAATTTTATTGGTTCTCTATATTTCATTATTTAATTTCAATACATTTTATTATTCAATGTAAAATAGTAATATTGATTCAGCTCATGAAATTTCTTTGTTTTTGAGTATTGATTAGAAGAGATAGCTATTGTATCTGTACCTATTCACCAATCAGTATCCTTAAGTATCACTGGGGACTAAACTCTTTCGACCAAAATAACAGAATATATCTTCGAAAGCTACAACATATCTAAAAACTAATCTCTATATACTTCAATATATATTCCTACAGTTACCGTTATCCAGATTCACCTTACCCCTTATATATATATTAAGGGTATATTTACTTATGTTTCATCTATATATTCCAATTCTTCGGAACTATTAAACACCCCTCCCATAAACCGCTTTGTGATTAAATATAGCAATAATTCCAATATCCATAATCAAATCTACCATTCTTATGAGCTCGTTGCTTGGATCATTTATCTTGAACCTATATATATTATGTACTATAATATATATATATTTCTTTCTTTGCACCGATAAATATTATCATCTTACGTTCTATAATAATCGATCTCATATATATCTTCATTACTCGCCTAATAAGTTAAGCAGAATTTTCGAAAATGTTCCATATATAATATTAATATAGTAATATCCTACATATATATACTTACAATTCACATTCTACATTATATTCTCTCTAGTTACGAATAACATCAATACTAACCTTTTATTCCTCATTCTTAACCTTTTACGTACGCTTCCTTCCATGAAAGTACGCTATTCCCTATTTATATACCCTATATAAGGCTCATGCAATTCATTCATTTAATACCTCATACTCATGTTTATCATTTACTCACTAAGTATCTTTTTTATATTTTTACTCATACTCACCTACTAGTAAAACTAGTTTTTTAATTCTAGAAGTATTACTAGTAAGTGTTTATTCTATCCTCTTTTATATTTTAAGAGTGTGTGTGAAATCTTAACATATATAAAATCGCAATACGAATCGATAGATTCGATAAATGCTGTGGATCTTTTTTCAGTTTTATATTCAGTTGCATATATAACAGTCTCTTAGCTAGTGTCTCCTCTTTTTTTTACTTGGTGCGCTGCGTGTTGACAATCTCTCTTCAAGATCAGTCGTAATAGTATTAAACACTCAATCATCACTCGTCTTACCCATACGTTCCACGAATTCTGGTTTTTTTCTCTTTTTGCTGTTAGCAAGATTTTTACTTCTACTTTCTCAAGTCGATTGTACGTACTTTGTACTAATCCGTTGGTTTCCCTTTCATTCTTAAAGATTTGTCTCTTTTCCAGATTTTTGAATTTCATGACTTAAATTAAGTGTGTTTATACGACACGAATAGAGCACATGTCAAAACCTCTAATGTGACTCAGACTGCGAGAGGGAAGATATGCGAATATCTACGAGAGCGAATGCGAGAAAAATGTTACTTTAGACTGACTCTTTAAATAATTTGATACTATTTATGTTCATACCAATTAACGTTCGGCGGTAGCAGGTCTCTGTTAACTAAGCAGCCTAAGAGAAGACACGACAATGATATAACCTTTAGATGTAAGATAGTATTAATATGATACTTATTCACATAGCTATAGTAGAGCAAGAGGGCATTAGGGAAAAAAGAAACACACGCTAACGGCTGTTTAAATCACAGGAAAACTTTCTCCTATGGAAGGTGTATATTCCTGTCGCTTTAGTCTCTGTCTGAGTACCTTCTCATATAATATCAGAAATATTAATAACTCAAATCTAGCAGCTCTTGATCAGTTGCCAACTCAGAGATATTAGAAATATAAGTCCCCTTATCTCTCAAGCAGCTTATATTTCACGAGGAGGTACAAATTTTTAAATTAACCGTCATCGGGGTCAAATTTCTTAATCGGGTACGCTCTCACCATCAGACATTTATATTCACAAAAAATAACTAATTCTCTTAAGACAATAACACATAAAGCCGAGTTACAAGATACATTTCCTATATAACTACCATAAGTCCCTTAACGCGATTAATATGTGGATATACGTGTGGATATTAAGCGGGATAATTATATATAATATTATATATATATATCTAATATATATATATACCTATATATATTAATCCATAAAGCCAAGGAGGAGGAAGATACTATCGGGAAAGTACCTACGTAAAATAGCCTAACAGAATCTCCCAATACCATGAGGTTTGTAAAGACTACCCAGCAGCAAACTCCTCTCAAACTATATCAGCAAAAGTGGGGACGTACAACCTTAACGGCCCACCATATCAGGACTTACCATAAATTGATCGTTGCAACCACACAGAGTGCCAACTAGATAGAATGCTTATCAATGCACACTGGTCAGAAGAGCTGGGGATGGTAGGTACACTTGCTGTAACGGAACGCAACAGAACAATAACCGGCATCCGAGGAAGTCAACGCGAGTCATAGAATACAGTTGGTTTAATATTAATTTGGTGAGTTGGCCTTACGACAGCCAGGGAAGTCCCGCAGGGCACCACATGCACTCACTTCACAGTGAGATACTTCAGCTCCTCGCGCATCAGGGAAGTTAAGGGGGGTTGGGATCCACTCTAAGCTTACAGTAATTTGCCTGTCAAGTCCTCAACTTTCAACAAGTTCGCACACCGCTTCTATCTCCTTCTAACCTATTGGGTCAGAGCGGTCGGTAATGGCGCTCCTCCTGGCAGTGGTGCGATGCGCGTAATTTACTCAAGAAAACTATTTTGGTTTTTGAATTAAATATGAACACAAAAACCTGGCAAGGAATTAGCTGACCTATTTTTTGAGTCGATATGAGTATCGGGTTTGACCTTTATCATTTTCGAGAAGGCCGTTTAGCTCATGGTCCACTATGGGGCATGCTCTCGATTGAGGTGCCCCCCTGATAAATGCTCATACGCAAACCGGACATTATAGAAATACTCGCAATCCATATTGTCGCCACACCCACAGCGGCTCCTGTCCGCGCTGAGAGTCGGCTGTGGAGCGCTCGCGAATTATAATGAAGCGGGAGTAGCCGAGATCATTTGGCACACGTGGGCCTCCGTGTTCGTCGAATCCGGGAATTATTCTAGGTGTTTATAAAGCTAGTAGGATATACTAATTAACTACACACCATCAAAGAATATATGTTCATTTTTTCTTATAGTACGAGGTCCAATGCGAAACTGGATATAATGCCATGGGCTCTCATTGGTTTGAATACTTGTTTACTTCTGCATATTTCACATGACTCTCCTGGCAATATGGAGACATAAAATGATTAATATTGGTGGTATCTCAACATTCTGATTTGGGTTTATTCTTATGAGTGATGGTCTGTTGCACACGATATTGATCATAGTACTATGACCTGTGGTTAACAAAATCTAATGACCGCCGATGTAGGGGGCATATTGAACACACAACTCTAACGGTTGTTGTCGGGAAGGGATCATCTCGAGAATGCTCGAGGAGGAGGAGACAGACGGGCCTTAACGAGCATGTGAACACAGACACAATGTACAATAGTATACGATGGTCAAACACTCTCCACCGAACCCGTTTCATAAGACCAATGAAGGCTCAATTTACCGAACAATGTACCATTGGAGCGAAGAGGAGATGCCCAATGGCTATCGAGCAGAAATTATAAGGCAATAACAAAAACTATCTTAACAAGGTGGCCTAATTTTGCACGGTATCGCCTTTAATTACTAATTTAGGGTCGGGACTCTAGTGTAGAGTGGTGTGTCTGGAGATGCTTTGAATGCTACAGAAATATTATTCGGAGGAAGCGTTGAGTAAGAAAGGGGGTGTACGAGAAACCGAAAAGACAGAATACGAAGTATTTGTCCACAACTAGGGACCCGGGAAAGTTATTCCGGGATTGTTTAAGCGCGAGGAAGTAGCTCTGTAAGCCGCCCGGGATGAACATACTGCGCAGTGGAGTAGACGAGGTTCTCAAACACGCGGCACGCAGTTTAAACGGTGGAGTCCTTCTTTCTCTTACATGGGCCGTTGTTCAGTGGTTCCTATTGGACACATAGGTGCAGCTGTATACGCGGGAAGGAGAAATAGAGCAGGCTAGAATCACTGGAGGTCAAGACCGGTTTCTGAAGGAGATACGCGCAGTAGACATGCGCATAACGACTCGCAAATCTTTGTCTCCCATGTCACAGAACAAAACCCGTGAGGAGCATTGCTGTTTATATAAAAGAGCAAGTGGTCGTCCTTGCTAGGGATTGATGCTATGGGAAGGATATATTCTCTGATATACGGTCGCTGTTTTAAATTCACTTAGGGAACACGAAGCGTTTCAACCACCTTTTGGTTGCTGGCTACGTGACTCTTTCTGGCAAGACTTGCCAATGGAACCACCATAACTGGGCCCGCCAACCTTGCGTGCTCCTGGGTGCACATTGGTACCTTGCTCGGGTGTCATACTGGTAGCACAAACCACACACGAGCGCGAGGATTTCCGTATTAGCGCCAGCATTCTGTAATGAAAGACCCCCCATCGACCTGAGTTCCGGGGCTGAGGCCGTCTTTCAGACAGAGGTTCGATCAAATGGTCATCGTGCATGCGTGCTTTAACCGTGCAAGGGGAGAATGGTTTAGTAGAGATCTAACTTAGAAATCGTGAAGCACGCTAGAGCATATAAGGGTGAGCGCCCAGTAGCAGACAGAATGCAGAAGTCTAGCAAATAGGCACCTCTTTTTCTCACTAAGGGTTAAGATAAAAGGAGGATATTAAAATGATTGACCGCACTCTTGGCAAGATTCATCCCACTGGATATATAAATACAGAGAAATCTCACGAGAGTTTATGTGCCGAAACGCAGTCATAATACCTTACCCAATTCGGGCTAAAAGATTTCGACGGAGGGAGGCTTTTACACCAGGGCGTTTGTATATCAGTGTCACAGCATATTAGTATAAGTAAAGAATGCGGTAGACCCTCATCCTCGGCGACGCAAATTAATCACTTATTCTACACCCACCGTGATCCGCTGATCAGGGAAATTATCTTGCCCGGCGGGGGGCTCGATTTATGAAACCTGGTAATTACTATTCGGGAGAGTGAATTTTATAGCGAGAAATCGAAGTGTTCTCCTGGTAAAGGATAGAAAGCTTAGGCACAGTGTCCAGCACGGCGGTTTGGTGCCTATCACTCGCGAGTAAACCTTGTGTTGTGAGAAGCTTATCCGAGAGAGATGTGAGTCCACAAGAATTTTATTTAGGTGAGGTTTGCTATTTCTACTGAGAGAGGGTTTTCTACTAAGATCAGTTTATAAGTATAGGCCAAAAACTACAAGAATAAAGTTTTTAAGTGGAAACCACAAGCCCCCTTTTTAAGATTAATGTATTAAGAAAGTTTTATAGTATTAATTCCCTCAGTACAATTATTAGTTTTGCACATCTTTTGGTGACAGTTATTTAATAGATGATGAAAGTTTAGTTCAAAGCAATATTAAGGTTTGACTTATTTTGGACCAAATTTTATCTCAGATACCGACCTGAGGTATTGTGATTCGCTTGACCGTTTTTTTAGTTATTTAAGTCTGTGGAAGAAAAAAAAAATAACTCTTTATAAAGTAATATTTTCAAGATAGATTAATAGTTTTGCTTCCTCAAAGCACCTTGTTGAAAGCCTTAAACAAAGGCTGGAGTGTCTAGATGGCCTTTCGTTTTTTTTTCATTAAATTTAATAATTTAAGGGATTAGAGAGATAGCTGAAATTAAATTATAGTTTTTTGTTTGAGTGCAGATTTTCCGCAAAAAACGATACTTAAGTATAGTTAATATTCATCTTATTTTTTGTCCTAATGTATTATTACTTTATTTTACAAAGCGGCTCTACATAAAATTCTAGGTTTAAGTTATTTCTCATATCCATCAAGGGATAACACACATCTTTGGGAACTTAGAAAAGTTTAACAACCCTGGGATTTTTTTCATTATATAATATTTATAGAAATCAGCTCTTTGGAACCAAGCCGATAATATGTTCGTGCAAATGTTTTTTCGCCAATCGATCCGAAAGCTTACTGACACATACATGTTTATTTAAAATCATATATATATCAAATTTTATCATTCATTTTTAATTTATTAATAATATATAGTTTATTACCTCTAAATAGGATTTTATTAACGTAAATTTAAATTTACCCCCAAAATAATGAAACCCAAAGTCGGGAATAATGCACCCTCCGAAAGGCGATAAGGGATTTATCAGGATATCTCCCACAGTGTAAGCTTTTGAAATGTTATCAGATTTATGATCATTTGATTTATTATTTATATGGTAACAATTTTTGAATGAAAATTACTGTTTTTTTTTATTATATAGCTCTTTTTTATTAGATTAAAGATTTAGAAAATATCGATTTTAATTTTAAAATGACGTAGTTTTGCGAAGATTCGCTCATTAATTATTAAGTTGACTAACTTCCACAGTTAAGAAAACTTTTGCCAAACGTTTCTTTTTTTTTTGATAATTTCTTTGTTGGGATTTACGAGAAAATACTCCTAACATTAAGAATACTAATGGGGATAAAGATACGATGTACCCCTGATATTGAAGGAAAAAGCGCGTAACATTCAGTTTTTTTTTAACGATTTAGGTATAAGTTTTGACTATTTTGCTTATTTTTTTTATGCAGAATAAATTTTAAATACGTTTCACTCCAAAGGAGAGGACAGCGCAATTTTTTTAAATAAAATTACTATAAAATAGAAAAAGGTAAAAAAACTTTTTTTTATATAAAGAAAAAAAAATAAGAAACAAGTAATTTTTTAATAATCTTTAAGAAAACATGCTTAGCTTTATTAACTTTTAAGAAAACATACTTAGCTTTGTAATTTAAAAAAAAAATAATAATAATAATAATAGCTAGCAACTAACCTTTAATGTTTATTGCTTTGTAGTACAGAAATTAACCTTCAAGCTTTTATGTTTAAAATTTGATCAAGTATGATTAGGCGACCTTAACTATTCCTTTTTAATTAGTTAATATCATTTCGCGATATTAACATTGTTGACATTGCTTTCATTTGCATGATTAATTTTTAAAATAAGTTAAAGCGATATTAAGTAACAATTAAATCCACTTCTAATAGAAAATAGCCTCTAAATTTTAAGTACTTTTAAGAAACGCTTTAAACCAATGCTTTGGCAAGCACTAATTCAGGGTCAGTAGCCTTAACATAGAATAACGAATAAGATGGAAACTAACCAATAAATTTTAATGAACAAGACAACCAAATATATTTAAAGACAAAACAAAATTTAAAAACGATTTTAAGAACTAGGGATGAATTTGTAGTTTCAGATTACAACGCGTTATTGGTATACATCTACCAGACTTTTTAGACTTACATTACAATGCAAATCTTGTCCCAAATATGTTCCTCATGTTGACGACAAACAGAAATTCGCCACAAATCCGCTGCCAGACACTAAACATCATTTTCCTTTGTTTTGAACAGCAGAGTTATCTTTAAATTATTGAAGCAGCGAAAATTACGGTTTTCATTATCCTTCCCA
>JABUQX010128313.1:0-27500 GCA_015478945.1 Trachelipus rathkii
AAAAGAGAGAGAATGATTAGGTGGGTGGAGGCCGAATCATTCAGTATTCTCAACGAGCTGGAGCAACTAATTTAATAGGAACCACAACTATCCGGATCGACAACCACTCGTGAAATCACGATTGCAACTATGTTGTCACTCACTCACCTTCTCTTATAAAAACACCGACTTTAGCTCCTATTGGTAATCTGACTTCAAACCTTTTTTAATGTGTTAATACTGTCTCATCCGAACAGCTCCATCCTGCCTAATTCAATGACCGTTTTCTGGCACTTACCGGCTGAGGCCTCTACGCTAACTAGAATGGAATGACTGCTTTGACTCAGGTGATTCTTGTCGGCTGTCTGCCCGATAATGGATGCGCAATCGTTATGGGTACTGACAGGTTCATTGTCTTCCTCGACTAATCTTTTTCTGCTCCTCATTAACCATGCTTCGAAAAATTTCGCTTGTTCTCTGGCCATCAGGCTAGAGACAGTGCGTGCGGGAGTGGAAATTCTCGTTTCTCCTATCACTCTTTTGCGAATTTCATATCAGCTAGAACTCGTTGGAAGGGATGCCTCTTCGACGACAACATGGGCCTTTCCATGCAAACGAAAGTTGGCTCAACCTCTCTGTTTTCCTACTGACTCAAAGCTTTGTGCTCTGCCAAAACATCTCTCACACTTCTGTAATCTGCTTTCCTCTTCGTATTCGAATCTGATGGGTTCTGTTTGCTTAAATTCTCACAGCTGAAAGACAGTCTCTTTGTGCCTTCCTATTTGTCCTCTAACTCACCCTGGACGATTCTGCATCTCTTCCTCCTCCTTCGTCCTCTCAGGAGACTATTGAACTTTGCCTGGATTTACATTGTGTCGGTGCATGGGTCCTGAAATCAGATAGCATAGAATACGGAGTGGCGAATTTGTTGAGGAGGTGGTGCTTCCGGCTGACTGACCCAGCGCCTCATTCACACTATATTTCTCTAATCTCATACTGAACACTTTCCTCAGGGTTGGAAGCACGCAAATGTCACCTTTTTCCGAAAAAAGGAAGCCTGCTCTATCCTTCAACCTATCCTAATAGCTCCTCGCTTGGTTATACCATTTAAGTTCTTTTGAAATCTCTGAACTCTCCAGTTCTTTAGATCATGTCTGTAATCTCGATTCACCTTCTTCAAGATTGCAGTCATACGCTTTCGACGCTCAAGGCGTACTGGCGATATAGCTTCCATATATCTGCATTTATGGTTTTCCGCCCTTGAGAACTACGGGAGACTTGCGTGCCGGGCGCTTGCAACTTATCTATGAAGTATTGACAGGGTGTGGTACGCGCACTGCTCTCCCAGCCCCTGCTTTGGTTTCCTCCTTCTCTTTGCTACTATTCTAGTTCTTTCTTGTCAAATCGCTCAATTATCCGCTGTGTGTTGAGTGGGGCGATCTTCTCTGCAATATGGTGTCTCAAGGAATTTGCTTTGTTCTTCCTACCTTTAGTCTCTTAACTTTCATGTAATGATCTCACCTGCACGTCTAACTTCTACCATCATTACCAATGACGCGCGACCCCTTCAATTCTTCAAGCATTTTGCAATTCTGCTCCGTCGTTTACTTCTAGAATGCCTCTCGTTCTTCAATCTTTCTGATTCTAAACTCTCGCGATCTGGATAAAGTTCTCTCTAGTTGGGTCGTATCAAACTTGTGATACAGATCAATTCTTTTAAAAACGCCACTCTACAAATCCTTCTATAAACATACCTCTATACTTTCCTATGCTCTTGTTCCTCGTACTTCTGTCTGGTTGACAATATAACATGATTGGCCTTAAATTAAACAAAAAAATCTCTATGGCAAAATCACACAACCCGCGGTTGCTCATGATCCGGCTAAAGTTAACTAGGTCTTCCTGTTAGAGCGCGAGACTTCTTTTCCCTTCCATTACTCCAGCTATAAAGGGCCTCCATCTCCTCTGTATGGAGTATGTGCTCGTCCCATCGGGGTGCCTCTGTTCACCCGGCTTTTTGATAGAGATCGAGGCAAAGCAAAGACTCTAAATTCTAGTTCTGTACTTGGGTCACTTCACTGACCCTAGTCTTTGCGGGCGCAATGTGGGCCTTATCTCCTTCTTCTATAGTACCTGCGCGGCAGTTGCTCGATGACACTGTCATATCGTATTCCAGCCACTGTTATACGACGCCTGTACTGCTAAAGGCTGCTTCGTGTCTGCGAATGACGTGTTTGTGTTATGATTATTGGTTAACTCAGCTAGTTCGCTGCGGTGCTTCTTCTTGTCCTGGCCACGTCGTGTTGAGGAATTCTCTTCCATTATCTGTGTTTCCTGCTGAATTTTTAATCCCTCAATTTCAAACGAGCGCATCGTACTTCATCTGCGTAAATTTACGGCTAGATTGGTGAAACTTTGAGCATACGACACCCTCCTCCTTGAAAATAGGGTCCGCCCGTGAGTAACATAGCTGACATATATAGATAATACGTATATAAGTATATATTATATTCTATATTATAATATAATATTATAATAGTAATCTGATAGTGATAGTATATATATATGATATATATATATATGATAATATATAATAGTTTTTATGAGCCGAAGTATAAGTATTATATATATATTATATATATTATTATATATATATAAAATATATATAAGTATATATATATATAATATTTATAATATAAGTAATATATATATTATATATATAAATATATATATATAATATATATCAATATATTATATTATATATATGAAAAATCTCTGAATTTTCTAGAAAAAAAAGAAATGAAGAAATAAAAAAAAAAAAGGGGAAAAAAGACAAAATGAAGCATACGATTAATATAGGACTATATACAGGTGATATTTTCATTTTTTTCCAAAACTCCAATTTAACCCAGGGGTTTTACGCATAAAACCCAGTCTTGTGCCTTGCAGAGATGTAAGATTGTGTTTTGGAAGTCTTGAAAACCACCTTTGTTTTAGTAACAGCACGAAGCTGAACGATTGGGTAGCAACTTACTAAGGCTTCCGCAGAGACCTCAGACTATGTGGACGAGACAATCGTTTCAAGTTTAACATAATTGATATAATTAAAATATATATTCAAGTTGTATGTACTCGTATCTTGACATGATTCCTGTGCTCTACAGTACTGTTCTTCTCAAAATTGCGATTCAGCATTTACCCTTACAGGTTTCACGAATTAGTAAACGACATTCATTCAGTAAAATTGGACAATGTCGGTTTACAAATTTACGTGTTGAATTTGTAAATTTAAACATAATTTATCTAATTTATTTGCAAAATAATACTGAAATGACATTACATAAAACAAATTCAATTAGCAAACTGTTATATTTCCTGCAAAAATAAGAAATTTTTAAATGCCCCCCCAAAAAGCCCAATAAAACCCATAAAACCCCACAGAGACACCTCCACTGGCTGGGTTTTTGATCCAACTCCGGGTTTTATCCAACCCTGAATTAATGTGTAATTATTAATAAATCTATTACTACTCGTCAATTTTTCATGGAATTTGAGACCTAGCTTTTATTTCCAAATACTAATATCTCTTAACTAAACTTTTTTGTAATTTATTATTTTCGATTCACATGATCTTTTATTAAAATAATTATAAAATATTGAATTTCAATCTCAAACTCACATTCCCTTTAAAAAAAAAATTGTCAAATTTAAAAATCAAATATTAAAATTAATACTTTAGAAAGGATATTAATATTAGCAAAAAACTGCAGTTTCAACGGCTGAAAGGGACGAGATTTAAATTTCCTTAATTAAATGACTTCACTGTTGCCGGAGCGCGTATTCATCATGAAGTCCTTATTTGCCTTGTCTTTTGTGAGCAACGAATGAACGTTCCCATGTTTTGTGTATCAAAATTTAAGTCACATTGAAATAGAAGAAAGTGTTCGTTGATAATAATTTTAAAACTATATATTCTCTATAAGATATAAGATATATATATATATATAATATTATATATATATAATATATAGTATATATATATAATAATATATATTATATATATATGTATATATAACTGTATATATATATATAATATATATATAATAAGTATATATATAGATATAATTTGCTTCTTGTACATTATATAAATTAATTATAAAAATTATATGAATAATTACTTAAGTATAAATATACCATATAAGTAGTAGCTCAGTAGAGATATAAAGAAATGGACCAGGGTCAATAATATTTTCGAAATTGAACCGTAAGTCTAACAAGAATGCAAAGCTGAAAATAAATTTCAAAACTAGTTCCTAACCGTTTCCTAACGTATTCTAAATACATAAGGGTGAATAAAAAAACGATTGCCGAGGAGAAAATTTCCTTTGCAAGCATGTATATTTGGCCTAAAGATATCAGAACGATTTTGACGTGGATTGTGAAACTTTAATTGTATTTTTTTCTTTCAGATACCTGGTGAAAGTTTAGTTTGAAAAATTCGGTAGGAGTTTCTTTATTGGGATAATCGGCGACGCGGAGCCAAAGTTATAAGTTAATAAATTAACATTAGAATAGGTTATGTGGCAAGTAGCTGCTTGTGTCTGTTCTACAAGTTCAAAAAGTTCGCAAATTTCTCGTACAAGAAAATTTATTATGCATTTTCGTTCTTTCTAAATTTAAGATATTAGAAAAAACAATTAGGAAAATGACAATCAATGGACAAAAACCGTTAATTCTAAAGAAGATCTGTTAAAATACAATTATTTACACATTCACATTTTTTACACTTAATATGTTTCGTCCATAGAGCATAATTAAAAATTAAGAAACGTGGTTAGTGTTATATGTCGAGAACACTACTTTGCGATAGATTTCGGGATAGAAATATTAAGTAACATTGAGTGTAACGATGTTGAAACTGACAGAGTTGGAACAAGGCTTCCTATGCATGAACTATAAATACAGAATGAACTTTAAATCAAAGTTAATGAAATTTCAGCTGGAAAGGAAACTAAAAGAATAGATCAGGCTCGATACCAGAGAAGGAGAATCACTGTACGATCTAGGATAACAGGCAGGGAGATTAAAGTAGGTTAAGCTGTTGATTTGATTGAAATCCGGTAGGCAAGTTCCAAATTCTTGTAGTCCATTAATAAAAGAATCAAAAAGAATAATCCATTGACTGCTGTCTAAACCATTTTAACTACAAAGAATAATTTCGAAAGAAACGGCAAAACGAGAGAATGTGTTTCATTAAGAGTATAGAAAGGGCAAATAATAAAGCGGCCGTTTTTATAGTCGTAAGACTGTCAAAAAGCGCTAAGTTTTTCACTTGAAATAATTGCACTAACTTAAAAATTATAACACACGACATTAGACAACGCTGTTTGAGCAATACCATAAAGGCCATCTTGGATTCAAATTGGCAGATAGCAGACGACTCAACGGAAGGACATAGAGAGTAGAAGTTGTCTCTCAGAACTGGCAAACATCTGTGTTTCAGTAAAGTGTAGTAAAACAAAGGCAGAAGTAGTCCCCACGTTTTGTGCGCTGTCAACAACCATGACGAATATACTGCCTGGCCGCACGTGGCTCAATCGTAAGCGACGGAGTCCTAGCAAGGAGCGGGTGTGAATCCCTATTCCCGGATCCAAGTAGGAAATTACCTAGAGAAGTTTCCTCCTTAAATAGGGCTATGCCCGTGAGTGTGATGAACTTTATTTTAAAAAAAAAAAAAAGACAATCAAATGATGAAAGCTGTAACGGAGGAATATCTATTGCGTTCAAGTCTTAGAAACCAATATGAATATATATCAGTAATACTATGATATATATAATATATAATAAATAAATCTATATATATAATATGATATATATATATAATATATATATATATTATATATATATTATATATAATATATAATATTCTATATAATATATATATATAATATATATATATATATATATATCTAATATATAATATATATATATATATATAATATATAACTATATAATATATATATTAAGTAAACTGTAAGAAGTTACCTGGACTACAGTTAAATAAAACCTTTGTATGTATCAAGCCATTTTCTGTGCTATAAGTCAGACTTCGGATATGTGCAGCGACGAGATGTCCTTAGTGCGACGTGAAAACGGAAGGATTAAAGGCGATCAAAGGGAGATCTCTACGGACTGGAATATGAACATTTTAACTCTTATAGAATATCCTTAGAATTGACCCAAAGGACAAGCTCAGGTTTAAGTAGAATCCAACATTTTTAACTATAGGAAATACATGTTTATGAAGTTAATTAGCCATTACGTACAAGTAAGAATAATCAATGCATATATAAATATATTTATATATATATATAATTTATAATACTATTAATTATATATATATATAATATAATAATAAATCATAATATATAATATATAGTTTTCTAAATATATATATATATTATACGATATACAATATATATATAAATATATATAATATAGTATTAATAATTATAATATATAAACTCTCTAATTAATATATAAATAATATAATATATATATATTATTTACTACTACTAACTAACTAATATAATATAATATAATAAATTATATATATATAATATAATATAGTATATATAATATAATATATATTAATATATTATTACTATAGATAAATCTTGAGGCCCAGTTACTAAAGAAATCTTGGTAATGGTTGTTTTGGATTGCACCCGGATAGCCCGTCTCCTTTGCCCCGTAATGAAACGACTTTCTTGATATAATGAAGCCAAGAACACAGAAGTCGGAAATATAAGGCCAGAGAAATTATGTCTTCACCAATGGTGTTTTACAACTGCGGAAATTATTTTTCTTTTTAACTTACACTTACACTGTAACTAGTGCTCCGAGCGTACACGCACACAAATACAACGCACACACTATATAATAAATATATAATCATATATATCTATATATATATATATATATAAATATATATAATATATATATATGTATTAAGATATAAGTATATATATATATATATTATAAATATGTAGTATCTATATATAATTATATATATAGTATGTATGATTATATAAATCTATATATAATATACTATATAAATTAATAAGATTATATAGTATATATTATATATATATAATAAAATGTATATATATATATATATAATATATATAATAGTCGTCTGCCTGCATTTGTAGTATGGGAACTAGACTAGGTATTTGTTTATAGTATAAGAACACTCAATTAATGGCCAAGTAACAACTTTAACTCCATATTTCATATTTTAATCTAGAAAAAAAAAAAAAAAAAAAAAAAATAAAAATATGTAAGTCAATGATTTTGCCATAGACTTAGCTTTGTTTTTTAAATTAATTTTTTAGTGAAAATCACTTATATTCAAATAAAAAAAAAGTCCTCAATTTATTGACACAGATATTAGCCGGGACAAGTATAGAGGAGAAAGATTCTTCATACTTCTCGCCATCGAATATTAACTAATTTACATTCATTACACAAAAATATGTATCGAAACATCAACAAAGGTCTTCTCGAACTTTTTATTTTATTCATAAAAAACTTAAATTCAGCAAACAAATCAAGATAATTTGTGCAGGATAAGTGTTGATTAAGTTAGACAGGATGTTTGGCTTAAGAAAAAATGTCCCAAAGTTATTTTTTTTTGTGTGTAGATATAGTTAGTACCTCATCCTTAATTGATGTCATTGGTTTCATAAATTTTAGACCTATATTGACTGTCGCTACTTTTCAAATTGGATGAAAACATAACTTCGTGTCCTTGTCATGATTACATACAATGATCCTCAAGATACGCATTAACCTCAGGCTGCAGCCCCAACTATTAAACCATTCAAATGTAGATTTATTGGTGTGTAATGCACGCAACAAATATAACTAATAAAGATCTCACTTACATGCTAAAAAGTTTTTTAAATTTAAATCAGTTTTTTTCTTACAACTGGGCTTTTAACTTCTAAAGATATGAATGACAGGAAGGCCCGAGTGAATATAAAATATTATACTTTTAAATGACTATTGAAATGATAAAAAAGGAACAAATACGTCAATTAATTTTAGATGAGATAATGTTGATTTGAGTGAAATCAAAAAGTCAACCATTCAAGAATAATTTGACGCCTTGATTTTATTCATTATAATTAATTATTATTAATGAGTAAATTTATTATTATTATTTATTTATATTGATGAATTATTATATTATTATTTTATTTATTTATTGATATTATTATATATTTATTATAATAAGTATAATAGTATATATCTTATATATAATATATATATATATATATAGATATATAATAGTATATTATGAATATTATATAATATTATCAATATATACTTAATAATTATATATATATTATATATAATATATATATATACAAATGAAGGAGATCAGAACTCCAGTGGATCGGTCTACTTTCATGGGAGATCATAGCTGTGGACCTTAATCAACCAATTTATTATGAACAGAGAGTTGTTTTAGTGGTCGTGTCAGTCAGATTATCAATTTCGGTAAATTAATATATATAATATAAATTATTAGTATTATATATATATATATAGTTATTATATAATATATATTAATGTATAAATAATATGATACATATATATATAGATATATATATATATATTATATATATATATATATGTAATATATATATGTATAATAAATATATTAATATATATGATATAGTTATATAAAACTTTTAAGTATATTATATAATATGGCTTTATATATATATATGATATATTATATTATATATTTTATATAGACTATTATAATATATTAATACATATATATTATATGAATATATATATATATATATATCTATATAATATAATATAAAGTTTATAGTATAGTAATATAATTATATACAATATTATATATAGAATGATATATATCTATATATATATATAGAATACATATAATTATATTAATATTATTATATTATATATATAATTATTATTTCTTTTAAGTCCGAAATAGCAATAAGAATTTTCATGAATTACATGAAGTTTTAAAATAGTTGAATGGGAAAGAACAGTTTCCAAACCTCGGTGAAATAAATAAACCTAAAAAAAATTATGAAGTCTTCAAGATTTAATACTTACAGCATTAAAAACTACTTCTTACTGCACCCTACTTCTTTAAACATTTATAAGCCTATATGTTCATGAAGTAAGTTCTGTTTAAATTGCTTAACCGCCCTCACGGGTAGGGGGTAAGGTGGGCGGATTCGCGTTAAAAAATTTTTCCGCTTACATGCCTCTTGATTCCTACTGAATTTAATCAATTTTTCACTACAAAACATTCTGTCAAGATATAGTTATTATCCTTCGGTTTATGGATTTTTGAAATCGTATGAGGCGCTTAGATTAACAAGGTCTTATTATATATATTATATATATATATATACTATTAGTTAGATATATAGATATATATATATTATATAAATATATAATATTATAATATATATATATAAATATAAATATATATAATTAATGCGACTTAATGATAGGATCTTTGTCGACGGAGGATTCCTGTGATTCCAAGGCACAGGGATCAGGAAAGATCAGCAACGCCAATTAAAAGGATCAAGGAAACATCGATCTTTCGAGGGGATTTCGAATAGGAATAACGATCTTTGGAGGAAGCCGTCTGAGGCGGCGGGGTATCTTAGTGAGGTCCAGATTTTTGTACGCAGTTAAAAGGTGTCTTTTTTTCTTTCCATTTTTTTTTTTTCTTTGTTCTTCTTCCTATATTTTTATGAGTGAAAATGGAAACTATAGGTTGGTTTTTTTTGTGTAAAGCCAAGGCTGGGGTCCCCTCAACGAGCAATACTTCAGTCGGTACTACTTGGTGCCCTCTTGGGCAATGACTAAATAAACTCAATCGAAGTTCGCCATTGAGGCCGGTCGGGAGTTTTGGCTGTGTTCAATTGATTAATAACTTGAACAAATATTTTGTGTGTATCAAAATGTAACTGCGCGTTATATCTTGACTTTGCTGCAGAATAAAAACTAACCGTAAGTATTTTTCAATATATATATAAGTAATTATATATAATATATATATATATTGATATATATATATAGATAATATTATAGTTAATATTATATATAAATATAGTATATATAATATAGTATATAATAATAATATAAATTATATAATAATATATATAATATATTATATAATTTAATAGTAAATATAATATATATATATTATTATAGTATATAATATTATATTATAATATATATATATATTAGATTATAAGATAGCCGGCGAAAAGTACGTATATTGCTAATAGCTGGTTTACACTACATAAAAAAAACGTTGTTATGGTATTTTACCTTAATCTCATATTTTCTACATATCCTGAATTTGACTGAAGATACGTTTATCTTATTGGATGGATTCAAAGTCAATCTTTGACAAAGTTCACATATATTCAGGTGTACACGCCACTACTGAATGATCCTGTATATCGTCTGATGTGTGTCAGATTGAAGATTGACACCATTTGTATCAGGTGTGCAATCAAATTAAAAACTCTAGATTAGATAAGGGCAAAGAACTCAGCCAAAAGGGGGATTTGAATCATTCTTGTTTTAGTCCATTTGCTGGTTACGATTTGTTTGTGACTGGTGCAGTCAACTCGTGTTTTGTTTGTCAGTATCTCATTTGCCATTGGCCAGTTTCTTATCTTTTACATTGCTAGATAACGAGCTGAACCATGTCATAGTTTGTGTTCTTAAATCAAAAGTTATTAGTGTTCACCCCATAAGAACGAAACAAACCCATAACATCCCTGGGGAAGTAGATCGTCACTGTCTCAATCGTGTAGTTAAGGGTCTACTTATTTGAGGCAGATAGCGCTGAACCCTTTTTAGGCAACTCTGCTGAACGGTCAAAAAGTGATCTCGCAAAATTTTGGGGCGTATTCCTCGGACACATCTTTAGATTTTGATACATTTTCAAAGAGTTCCAAAGTTTTTAAATGGAATGGTTCATCTTTGAGCCGCCATTTCTAGAGTCGTTTGACACATCAACTTGTCAAAGGAGTTCTTATTTGGAAGACTTTCTCGTTTCTGTTTATTGTGGTTATTGGAAAATAAACGTTTTCATTACAGTTGTCTTTGGCAAATCTGATGTTTTTTCGCGGTCTGCTTTTTATCGTGTTTTAAGGACAAGTGTGATAACCGTCTTCGTCTGAGATCATAAATTTACTGTTTGTGGGATATGTTTCAACTGCTTGCTTATTCTCTCTCTGTTATTTATCCATACTTATGTATGTAAAGACTATAGTGCGATGTCGCATAAATTTGTTTTATTAACACGCTCGTTCAACTTACTTTAATTTACAGTACTATCTTTCTGATAAACAATACCTGCTCATAATCAAACTTCAATAAACATAAGTGGGCAAACTTAAACATCACAACACGTCGCAACAACTGTTTGAAAGTTCGGTTATATAATGTCAATAATAAAACAGCTTAAAATGTCGGCTACAGCGAATAAAACTGAGAATATGGACCTTGAAAGTTTACTTCTTGTATTAAAATTTAATTGTTCATAGGTGATCGGCTAATTTTCGCTGAACTTCCTCTCTCCTCCTCTCTTCGCTCCTCTCTCTCATATATATAGATAATAATAATACTATATAGTTATATAAGTATTATATATATAGTATATTATATATATATATAATATAAATTATATATAATTATATATATATGTATATATTTAAAATGAAGTAATAATATTTAAGAAAGATATTAACAGAACAATTAATCTATCTTATGAATTAAAATATTATTGATTATGTATAATATTATAGTACTATTATATATAATATAATTTTATAATAATAATAATAAAATAAATTAAAGCTTAATGTAAATTATTCTATCTTGAATAGGTACATAGATGAAGCTCTGACAAAATAATAATCAAGAAAGTTTTTATAGAACAATTAAGCTTTCTTAAGGTCTATTAAACTGTCTTGAAGTGAATCTTTTTTACTATAAGCTTTAAATTCACTAAACATTAAAAAATCTAATTTAAATATTCAGAAGTCAAGCTTTCGATAGACTTTCTCTCTGATACCTTTTCAGACTGGAGCTTTCTGGGACTATTTTTGAGTAGTCACAAAAATTTTCAGTTTCAGTTTTTCAATTATTATATAATATGTATTTTTTTATAAACCATTCTTTTTGATTCTATTGGTGTCGCCCGCCTGATTATTGAAATTCTTGGAGTTTTTTTATTAAGAAGGATCCATGACTTTTTCTATATGCATATTGTAAGTTTTGTAATGGTTCGAGTGTTGTTTCAGATTAATAGAGGTGTTGGTTTTTAATCTATTTGTTTAGGGGGGAAATTTTGTGGTCCAATTTAAGTCTATAGTTGCGACTCATCTTTGCTTTTTATTGAATTATAGTTTGTCTACATATAAAGATCAGCATTAGTTGAATGGTATGGAGTTGATGCCCCATGGGTCGGTCTGTGGTTTTTTGGTGTTAAAGGTGGTTTAACATTCCCTTTTTAAGGGCTTTTGGTGTTTGGCTTTAACTAAATACAATTTTTGGAATGAACTTCTGTATTTTCGTCATTGATGTGAGGTATAGTACTCTTTTTCGTTTTTTTTTGCTTTATTTATTTCGTGAAGAATTTTAATTTAGCTTTTTTATAACTATATATGATAATTGTCCATTGGATATTTCAATTTGGTAAAAGTGGTTTTTAATGCATCTTTGCAGCTCATCATAAAAACTGTGGAAGCAAATGTTGTAATGACGTAAAACAGAGAGGATAAGGTGGTTCTATCTTTGGTGGTGAATATGATAATGTCAACCGGTGAAATAGGCTGTTTACAATGAGCTAAGTTGTGTGAAGTTGTTTACGGAAACAATGTGATGAGTTGTGTGTATTGGTCTTTTTGTAGCTAGCAGTTTCCAAACGCAAGTGGTATGTAACTGGGTATCTAGTGGAAAATGGTGGGATTATGCCTTTATATGTAGCAGTCAGTTATGCTTGTGTGGTGTAACGTAGCTAGAAATATGTCATCGTACATAATCTTAAGATAGATTGTGTTGATGATCTTAGGGTGGGGGAGTATGTAATGAATGTCTAACAATTCCATGTATAATTACCCGATACAGGGAGAAAAGGGGAACCATACTCAAGGCTTGGGTTTCTTATATAATGTTGCGTGTTGGAAGAGTTAATGTTCTATGTAAGTGTAATTAAGGGATTTAATAGTTGAAGAGTTGCAAAGAGTATTTAATGACAGGCAGACGTATCTAGTGAGATAGGTCGGCAGTTCTAACAGGTATTAAGAAATAGAGATTAAGTCGAAACTAAGAAATGTTTGTTATTGGTTGAGTATTTCTGTATTTATTCGATTATGAAGTCTAGGGTTTTCTGTATGGACGATTGAAATTGTCTCCAAGAGGTTTAAGTATGCTTGCTAAATATTTTGACAGTTTTCAATTTCTTGCGTAAATATGTTGCTAAATGATTGGCATAAGATGATTTGTTTATGTTTTCGTGGTACTCGCGTAAAAGTTGGGAGAGTGTGTCATAGTAGCCAGTGAAGGTTTTACGAGTGGGTTGTCTTAATATGTTTTAAGTTATATGAAGTGGTGTGATTTGTGTGGGGTTTTATTTAAATAGTGTATGGTATTGGTGTCGTGATAAATTATTAATTTTGATGTAAATAATCCTGCAGTAATCTAAACACAATATAATTCCTTATAACGACGAGGAGAGTACTTAATGTTTTGTGCTTGATCTCAAATTTACACAAAGCTTGATGAAATAGTTCAGGAAATTTGGTAACCGAATGTGCGCTGTTCGCAAATTAGTATTGCCTTTAGTATATTCTCCTTACTTTTTTCATTACCTGCGTATAGCATCCCAATTTATCCAAATGCTCAATATTTTTAAAAGGAACCGTCCGATTGTCAATCGCAATATATTCAAAGTTTAATACACCTTTTTCATATGACACTTAGATATAAAGAACATTCTTTCACTGTATTATACCGATCTGAGAGTTGCTATGCACTATTTTTTTAAACATTTATTCAACTTTCGATTTTAAAGCTACTGCCTTTTTATATACTAAGTGTTCTTTTAAGTAGTGTGCTTGTTCCATTAAATATCTCGCTGTGTCGTCGGAAACCTAACATTCACATGTCTTTAAGTTTTTTTTAAAATTGACTATTCCTTCTGATGCTCTTTTGTTTCCATTGTTTATCAATCTAATTGTGTTTACAAGTTGTGTCTAAAAATTCATGGAAAATGGTCTGTATATCGACACATTCAAATTAAACTTAATTATTAAATAAAATAATTTACTATCAGAATTCCTTTTTGCTTGGTTGTCTGATTACCGTCTTATCAGACATTCCTTTGTTAATTGTTATTGTATCATTGTTTAAGTTAGGAAGACATGACACAAAATTCGAGTTTGATCAAAAGCATCCGTTCTTTCTATCTGTATCGCCGAATCATTTTGATTGAGACTCTTCGTCTCAATCAATGTTATTAAAACATGTTCTCACTCTTGATCTAAGTTTATTTCTTTACCATCTCTTACTTCCTTCTTGGTAAGCAGTTATGATAAATGGATTAAAGCAGATAATGGAAAAAAATTGTAATGGAGATATTGGAAAGCGACGACTTCGGTGCCAAATTTTCCTGAACTATTTCATCAAGCTTTGTATAAATTGAGATCCAACAAAAACATAGTGCTCTCTCGTAGTGGATAAAGGTAACGATATTGTGATTTTAAATACCGCAGATTACTTAAACAAAAAGTAAGCCTTTGAGAGACAATAATGACACATTATTAAATACAGGTAAGACAGAAAGAATCACAACACACCTTTAACATAATAAATACATATTAATTGACAAATCACACTCATAAACCCTCATGCCTACATGACAATACATCACTACTTTACGGAGTACCCAAAAACACCTATAATAACAACACTCTACGCAATCATAGCAAAACACTAATGGAAACATTAAACTGTCAAAATATTTAGAAAATCTACTAAACCTCTTCGCTGGCGATTTCAAACGCTCACCATAAAACACCTCACTTCATAAAACAGAATAGAATAAGTAATACTCAACACACATTTTTACTTGACGTCATATTCTCTAATAACTTCAGACCTGCTAGAACATGCCTTAACCTTTCATAGAATACGTCTCTGACATCAAATCTCTTTTCAACTCCTCTTTCAAACTATTAAATCCCTAATTGAACTTACATTAGACATAACTTCTTCCAACACGAAAACCATTATTATAAACATAAACACGGCCTGAGTATGGGTCCCTCTTTCTCTCCATAGCAGTAATATATACATGAGATTGTTTAGAACACTATTACAATACTCCGCCCACCTACTCCTCAACGCAATATGGTTTAGAGAATGTAGATGCATACTTTCTACTAGTCCACCAACGACGACAACATAACTGATAAATACATACATCAATCGACATTAATCACAAACAAGTTTACCATAAGAACCCATAGAACATACCTCCCGTTTTTGGACACCTTACTATAAAAATCAATACAAACAATACTCATCACAATCTGTAATATCCGTAAACCACTCCACCAACTACATCATTGGCACTCTGTACAGTACCCATCACGACCAAGTAGTCCACTTTATTCTTCTGGTTTCTTGGTCAAACCAACATTTTTGCTCTCACATTTTTAAGATGAAGTTATAAATAATATAGAACCATTTTTACCAAAATTAAATATCCAATAGACAAAATACATGCAACACATAAAAAAGCTAAATTAACTTCTTCAACGAATATATAAATCGCAAAAAACCAAGAACAAGAAAGTACCCTAACTTACTCAAATATCGAAAAACAAAATTCTTTCAAATATCACTTGAGTAAAGCAACACCAAACAAAGAATTTTTAACCACTAAACAAAAAACCAGACCCCATGCCAATATTACTCCAACATGTACAATGTGAATCTAAATATAGACAATACATCTAATTTAATACAAGCAAAATCATCAGCCACTTATGACCTTAAACATACCAACAAAATTCCCTATACCACCAAAACAAAAACCAACCATCGATATATTGATGAACAACATGAAAAATACCAACATTGACAATACGTCATATAGAAATATAGGGAATCTTCTTAATAAAAAACAGACAAAATTATAATGTCATTGCGGGAGAGCACCAAAAGATGATCAAATACAGAATGAGTTAAAAAAATCACCATATTACAAAAAATATCTAAACCAACTGAAAATGAAGATTTTTGTGACTACATCAATAAATAGCCCAAAAGCTCAGGCTTGAAAAAGTAATACGAGAAGAAGGTACGAAGCAGCCTAGACTCTGGAATTAACTTAAGGTTTTTTAATGTTTTCAAATGATACAAAGGTTTTATAATGTTGTGAAAAAAATTTGATTTTGAATAGAAAAGCAAAAATACTTTTTTAATTGTTATTATAAACTGCGTAATATCCATATACAGTTAGAAGCGAAAAACATAACTGCTGTAATTGATATAGAATATTATAATAAAATATAATATTATATATATATAATATATATATAATATATATATATTATTAATAATATATAATAATATATATATATAAATATTAATTACATATATTAATAATATATTATATATAATTTCAAAAGTTAATAAGCAAATTTTGATTCAAACTTCTATTACATCAATTAATATACATCATTATATTAATATAAATAATTAATATATACTAATAATTATTATAAGTTATATATATATATTATAGCATAATATAATATAATAATATAATGTAATAAAATTAATAATATATAGTTATATATATTATAGTATATATTAATATATTATAATATTAAATTATTTCTCTATAATTACAAATAAAATATTAGTATAACTAGTATATATTATCAATATATATAATAATATAAATGTATATAATCTATATATATAATATATAATAGTATAATACTATTATATTATATATATAATATAATATTAATAATAATCTCGATATATATATAAATAATATATAATACTATATTATTATATAGATTTTATATATATATAAATATAATATTATATTTATCATATAATAAATATAATGATAATTATATATTATATAATATACTCAATAATAATAATTATATCGATAATATATAATATATATATATATAATTTATATATTATATTATATATAATATAAGATATATAATATATTAAAATATAGTTATATATATAGTGATTGTATATATAATATATATATTAAATAATATATAATATAAAATATATATATATATATTAAATAATATATCATATATATATATATATTATATAATATTATTATTTATATTTATATAAATAATATCTATAATATAGTAATATATTATATTATAAATTAGAAGTATATTATATATTGTATAACGTAATAATATATATATTATACTATAATATTATTATATATTATTAATATATTAAACTCAAATATCTTTTTCTCATTGAAAGAAATCTAATAACAATGCTATGACTCTCTAATTCCTTCCATACTGCTTCATTCCACGAGGTGTTCATTGTCAATACGTAACTGTAAGTTCCTCCTTAAATTAAACAGAAAAATGAACTTGGGAACATTTTCCATCACATGGCTCAACGTGAGTAATATAAGTAGACACAATAGTAATTATTAACCGCCAGTGAACATTGAGATCGTTTGCTTTCTTACTTTTAGAAATTCCACCTAGGCATTCATGCTGGTATGATGAGATATAAGTTTAAGATTGAATACTTTGATCATGTATAGTTCTAAGAAGTTTACCACAAAATATTCAATGTTCTATGTCTTCGATCCTTTGTCGCATTTATTACTAAATTTGACTGAAGCAGCTGTAGCGTATTCTTATAAGATTGGATTTAAATCGCGTGTTCTGTCTCAGGATCTCTCTATGACACCACCATCTGAATCTCCTCCTCTGCTCTTTTTTTTTTTTTTTTTTTTTTTTTTTTTTTTTTTTTTTTTTTACACTGTTTTTTTTTTATTACTATTTTGTAAGAGATTAAAACTAACCTTCTAATATCTTTGGATTAAATGCATAATATTCTGTGTAATTCGGATTATTTATTTTTTATTATTGTAGTTTGAATAACTAAAGACGTAATTTGATTCCACAGTAACACAATGATTAAAAGTAATCACTTACACGTATAATTCCTCAACATTTACGAAGGTGGTTAATGTCAATGTTTAGCTTCGTCTAGCTACATAAACTAAATTTGGTAATTTTTAAAATCTGTACCACAAGTAACAACAAATATTGATTCAATTGTCTTTTTACAGACCAATTTACACAAGTTTTCACATACCTATCCGTGACTATATGTTGGCTTTATCAGTGGTACAGTTCTATATGCTATAAATCTACCATCTAAAGCACTTTTCCCCAACAAGTGGGTCTTGCAAAGTTTTTTTTTTTTTTTGGACTTTGCAAAAATAAAAGTTAATAATTTTTCCATTTTGTGCAATATATATATATATATATATATATATATATAATATTATATATATATATATATAATATAAATTATAAGTAAATATGATATATATATAATATTTAATATTATATAAAGTTATTAATATATATCTATATATAGTTTATTATATAATATAATAATATATATATATATATTAAATATTATATATATATATATATATATATATAATATTATATATTTAATATATATATACATATATTATATATTATATATATATTATATAAGTATTATATATATAATATATAATATATATATATATAATAATATATATATATATAGTATATATACTATATGTCTTAGTATATTTCATTCGAATGTAAAGTTTTACTTCAAAAAATCAGAAATTGTAAAAATAGAGATTTAATACGGTATGGGAGGCGAATAAGATTGACTTGGTTTAAAAATCAAGAATTACTTTCGAGACTCACCTAGCTTCCTCTTCAGAAATACCATGTTAAGTTTCTGAAGAAGAGACTATGCTTAGTGAGTTCTCGAAACGTAAACTTCTTAATTTAATTTTTTTTTTTTTTAAATTTCCTGTTTTTCTCCTAGTGGTTTTAAATTGCTTTGTTCTTTCTATATATAAATAATATATATTATATATAATTATTTATATATTATATAATATTATATATATATATATTTATAAGTATATATAATATTATATTATATATATATATATAATATATAGTATAATGTATATATTTATATAATATTAATAATATATATATAATATATTAATATATATATTATATTGTATATATATATATATAAATTATATATAATATATGATATACCTTATATAATTAATCTTATATATATAAATATATATCTAAATATATTATTATATATATATAATATAATATATATATATAATAATACGAAATATATATAATAGTGATTATAACCAAAGCTTAATGTATATTATATAATATCATATGACCCTATATATCATATAGATATTATATATATATATATATAATATATTATATAATAGTATATGATATATAATATGTAATTAGAAAATTTCAAATTATATAAAATATATAATAATATTATGTATAAATATATATTATATATATATATTCTAATATATAATATATAGTATATATATATATATATATAATAATTAAATGAAATAGATATATAATATATAAGATAGTATATATCTATATATATATAATATATATATATATGTTTTAGTGTTACTAAAAACAAACAAATGATGTAGGGTAATGAAAGATTGGGCTTTGTAATGTTTAATTATTTATTTTAAGAAGGAAATAATCGCTCTCACTCGAAAATACCTACGCGCAACGGATGAGCTTAACCGATTCAGGGTTTGATCCACGCTACAAAAGAGTTGCAACAATAAGAATACAAATTTAAATTTAAGACAATAATAATCCCAATTGGCATTAAATAAATATAACCCAATGATAAAAATGTTACCTATAAAAATAGGAAAATCATTGTTAAATAATACGGTTTGAAGCAACAACAAAGGAATGTATGAAATAAATTCAAGATATTAATTTGAATGAAAATCTAAAAATTAAAGTTTAATAAATGAAATATTGTATATTGTTTAACATTTTCTAATATGAAAGTTATAATATTTAATAAGGAAGCAAATAGATAAGTCAAACATATATTACACAGCTCCTACTAAATATAAATTAAATATTCAAAATTCCCATCAGAAAATAATTATTGCAAAATGAAATTAAAAAAAAAATATATAATCCAATCATGCAAAAATGAATTCAATTACATAATTGGTTTCTTTTATTTTCAAGCTACCCAACATTTTGATTTGGCCTTGAAAAGTCAAGGAAAAAATAATATTACTAAAATAGCATTTACCTTTCGATGTAGTAGTTTTTCAACACCAGCTAAAATGAATTAGATTTTGAAGAACTCTCTCTTTTATTAATGCTTAGTGAGGTAGCAGGGGCTTTAATTAACGACGGGAAATTTTTACTAATCTATTATAAGCTGAGAGGTTTGTAGATAAAGAAAGTAGCTTGACTGTTGGGTTTCTAAAAATATTTCTAATTGGAATGAAATAAATTTAAGAACTGTGTGATTGACTAATAAAGGCCAATTATGCGGAGTTAGATTACATGCTAAAAATAGTTATAGCTGGAATTTTCTTCACCAAGCTTGGTGGGACAATCATTGCAATGTAAGGAAGACTAGACCTTTTTTTCAAGTTAATTGTATGTTTTTAAGATAGTAAATACTTCATGCATTCCATTATTTTGACCCTTTTTAACGACTTTTTTTTAACCTCTGTCTCTATCGTCCTAACATTATGTTTAAACTTTTAAGAAAAATAAGAATTTCTTACTTTATAGAGAAGGAAGAATAGGTAATATTTCCAATTACTATTTATTTAAAGATTATCAAATGGTTTTATTTGTGTGAGTGTATTTGGGAAGTGGTTCTAAAGGACATTAAAGGTATTGTAGACTTAGTTTCCTTTTGCATCTACTTGCATCTTGAATAGAGATACTTTAAATACCATAAATATCGTTATTTCGGAAACGAGTATCAATATAGGTATATTAGTTATGATGAATTATGAGAGACTGCAAAGGGATTCGGAAGGTAACTTATTATTTATTATTATTATTAATTATTATAATTACTGATTATTATCTACTTATTATTATTTTATTCTTATTATTATTGATATTCTTACTTAATAATATTATATTAATATATTATTTAGTAAGTTTTGTTAGTTTGTAGATGTGGTTTGATCAAGACTATTAGTAATGATATTAGTTTTCGGCTGTGGTTGAATCTCTTGATGTGCTCCACAAGTTCTTGCGTTTTGCGGTGTTGACATCTTAATAGCCTATGTAATTATAAGTGCCAGTGTGTGAGCGAAGTGTATTGAAAGAACCATATAAGGACGTTTGCGTGTTTGTTAGAAGAATGGCTTCAGTGCACTGCGAGTTGAATCAGGTTATACATCTGATGCCTGCTGTCCTGGATGCGATCGTCCGAGGACGAGTAAATGCAGCAGGTTCTCTTAGGATTAAGTAGAAAAACAGACGGTGTACTCAAATTGTGGGTCTGGGTAAGTTCAGCGGTCTAGTTGCGTATATGGTAAAACTGTAGAAAGTTTCGCGATGGGCCCATTAAGCAATGGTTTTATACTGATGCAAGGATGCCGTTGTGGTTCTGTCAATCAAGGTATAGCAAAAATCGTACGCGTTTTGTTGGAGGAACGTGGTTGCCATCTTTTGCGCGTGTTGGGTTGAACAAGATTTTAGAGTGTTGTTCTCTGTGCGAAGGACAGGGTATGGAACTACTTGAAATTATCAAGATATACCACGGATTCCTTGTTGGTTTTGCCTGCAGCGCAAGAAGCATTTGTACAAATTTGTTCTCTAATGTACTGAAAATTTGTTCGAGATTGAAAGACTAGAGAAGTTGAAATATTGAACAAACCAGTTACGTATACAGTCAAAAAGTTGACCAAAGAAGTGATGAGACTGTGGAAAGACTTACAGTATCTTATCCGAAAGTTTTTCAAGTGCACTCTATGAAAACTTTGTCCGTTTTGTTATGCGTGGCAAATTGAAACTGGCTAGTTCGGAGCGATAAATTTATTTACAATAATTCGGCCGTTATGCATATGCGTTGGGTGTGGAAGTAAACAGCTGGAATCACGAATCTAACATTTAATTAAGTTATTTGTCGTTGCCTGTGTCTAGTCGCCTGCACTTAAACGGAAATTTATTTTTACAATAATTATCCACTTGTCTGCGGTGAAGCTCTAAACTATTTCCTAAGGTGAATGTGCCGCTGGATCGAAACGTGAGACTATTAGTGATATGCATCAGTTTTCGTGCAATAGTCGCGAAGCAGCGATTGGAGTCAAGATTAATATATGTAGACGTATGTGGCAACAAGTGTGCGCATACGCACATTTGTGGTATGTGGTAGCAAAGTTAATATATACATTCGCAAATTTGAAATATGTGGTAACGAAAGGACCTATGTGAAAATCATTCACGTAAAAGTTAACATTAATTATGAAAATAATACAAAGTTTCATGTGTTGGAGTTCACACTGAAGTTAACTTAAAATTATGTTTCATTTAAAATTACAGTAATAACACAAATTTCACGTGTCGAAGATTTGTCTTGCGCAATTTATTTCTTTCTACAAAGGGAAATGTTGTGGCAAGGACAAGTCAGAGTGTGTTAAAGTTAGCATTCTGGTTTGTGAAGCAAAATTTTATATACAATAATACAGTTATTGAACCGTAAAGTCAACTGTAAAATTTGCTCTGTAGGCAGCAGCTTTAACTGTAAAGGCAACTTTGAGGTGGGCTGTGCAGGCAACTTTGAAATTGGCTTTGAATAAATACAGATTTAAAGTCAGCTGTGAAACCAGCTGTAGCGATTGTGTATAGTATGATTTAATATAAAGTAAGATGGAATCAGATGTGTGCTTTTGGGAGCAATCAAAAGAATGATTTATTTTCTATTAAAAATGAGCTTTAAAATTTTAAGGAAAGCAGGTAACATTGCCGTAATTGGCATTATATATGTAGCACATGGACAGTGTGAAAAATGAAGCATTGGAACGTGAAGGACTGAGTATGTTGTACATAGGTCAAAACATAAGAAAAGAGGGTGTAGGATATGGTGCTATGTGAGTGGCAATGCGGTGATTGTGAGTAGCGAGTGGTGAATGGATGTGCAACATCGTTTCTGGAACAGATGCTGGAAGGCTGTGGTAATGTTTTGTGAAAGGCGCAGGTGAGCTTGCGGTGATGTGATTTTGGTGGGCATGGCATACATTAATGAGACTTTTTGCATGTTGTGAAATGGCGGTACGTTGGGGACTTCTGGGTGTACGCTTAACGAAAGATAGTGTAAGTTGAAAAACATATGGCATTGCTATTAATCGTTGAGGTATGCGTTGGTGAGGTAAGACAAGGTACTTCGAAGTAGTAGTAGTAGTAGTGATGTAATCGGTTGTAATGGTGGTAGCAGTGGTATAGCAATAGTAGTATTCATACTATATTTCAAGGTTAGTAAAATAATTTTTCATATAAAATGCAAACCGAAATACAAAATTATCATAGATAAGCTCCACCAACAAATTATAATTTCTAAACAAAAACTAAAAATTTGTAAGAAATAAAGCACCAAAAAATTTTCAAATCATAGCAAATTATAAAATGACAAAAATATTTGCTTGAATAAATCACATCAAATGTCATGCAAATATATATTTTTTTTAATCTCCAAAGTAACAATATTTTCTTTTTATCCTGAAATAAACTGGTGTAAAATGTAAAGAAAATCAATATAAATCGCGAAAATTAACTGATGAAAATTTTGCTGAAAAAACTTTTCAAAAAATCACGAATGTTGAGTGTAGATCAAAATAAGTACCCGAACCAAAAATAAAAGTTTTTTTTTTTTTTTTTTTATTTTTTTGAGATCATTTTTTTTAAAATAAAAATTTTCGAATGAACATCTATAATAGAAATTAGTAATGCCAAAATTTTTGAAAAAAGATTCAGTCTTGGATCGCATATTATATTTTCAAGTCTACAGCATAAAAAATCAGCTTAAACATTTTTGCAAACTTATTCGTTTTTAAAAAAATTTGTGTTAATATAGTTACCGCACAGTTTTTTAAATTTTTATTACAGTATACTTACCTATCCTAGACCTGTGTTCTGGTACTACTATTTTCCTCCTTTCACCTCCATGGATTGCAAAGTCGAGAGTTTTTTATTTCCATTATTCTTCGTAGAAAAGCTTGGGTTTCTCTACGGGTTATGTAATTGAGTCATTTTTTTGATTTTGGTGAAAGCATAAGGGCAATGACAATGAATTTTTGAAGTTTCTTCTCTTAGCATGAAAAATTATAAGCAATTTTCAGTAGATAATAAACAGAGGGTAAAGGGTTTCCATTTAATAAAATAGTTTAAAAATTTGTTGCATATAATGGATAAGTTCCAATCGGTGGTGAGGTTGCCAATTGAAAATATGTTTGCGTTTAGCTGGCTTAATAAACAAGCAAATGATGTGGTAATGAAAAAGGATTGGGGACTTTGTAATTGTTTATCAGAAATAAAAGAAATAAACTTCACTACTGACAGATAAATACCGCAACGGAAAGCTTAACAAGATTCCACAGGCCCTTATCCACGTTTAGCAATGAAAGTGGTTGCACAAGTATAAACAAATTGTAAATGTAGATAATAATAATAGATCAGTATGCTAGCATAAGAATAATATAACCAATGATAGGCAATTATCTATAAAAATAAGAGAAAGACAAAAACTATATGACAGTATTCTAGTAAGTAACATGGAAAGTATTGTTAAATAAAATTAAAACGTTCGTTAATCTTGGAATGAAAATTGAAATTAAGAATTAATAGAAGCGAAATTGATATATTAACATATCATAGATTTTAAAACATAACTATTTAATTTATAATTCTGCAAACTGATAAGAACACAATTAATAATAATATAATAATAATCAAATAATAATATATAATAATAATAATATAATATAATAATAATATAATAATAATCATAATCAATAATCATAATCATAATAATAAAATGAGATGGAGATAATTATGATGAAGCAAAAGTAAAAGATGAATAGTAATCAGGCATTAAGAGATTAATAGAAGATAATATCATGTATTATGATTAATAAATAATAATAAAGAAAATAGATACTTATAGATGATTGAATGAAGTAGATTAAACATTTGTTGAAATTAATGAAACTATTCAAAATTTGAAGCAATACTAATTATTTGCAAAAATGAAAATAAGGAAAAAATAATACAGTCATGCTAAAATGAATTGAATTAAATATTGAATTTTGATTAAACTTAAACGAGTTTGTAAAAACTGATGGGGAAATGACAACAAAAGAATATATAAAATATTGACAGGAAAAACAATAGCAAAACAATTGGTTGGAATAAGTAAAAGATAGCATGTTTAATATTGACAGAGACGCTCTCTTCTGTTATAAATTTTGTATGGAGGGATTTGGATAATTGTGAACGAAGAACATTTTTCTAATTATCTATAGCTGAAAATGTTTGTAGAACAGAGAAAGTACTTTGACGTGTTGGATTTAAAATTTCTAATTGAAGTAAGAGAGTTTTAAGAACTTGTGATTGACTAAAATACCCAATGTTGCAAGAGTTCTTTAATATTTAAAATAGTTCTAGATTTCTATTTGACCATGCTTAAGATGGAACACCAAATGCAATGAGGGTGGATAGCACCTTCTTTGTAAGTTAATTGTATGTTTATTTTTAAGATAAGGAATTCCTTTGAACTCGAACGGGAACTGACGGAAAATTTGGATGACCCTTTCTAATGAGTTTTATTTTATTGGAAAAATTTTTTTTTATGATTCTTTTGTTCTTAATTTGAGTTAAAACTTTTAATAGGAAAAGGTTGTTTAAACTATGAAAATAAAAACACTGAATAGTTCAAACTAAAAACAGTGAAATGAAAGCGAGAGAAATCTTGACAAATGAATTTAGATTGAGTCATATCAGTTTAAGACAAAGATTTCAGATATATGTGAGGAAATCGCATCAACGATCAACACGATATTATTTTTTGACGAAGAAGAAGCACTATCTGAGGAAATACCGATACGAGGCTAGACAACTGAAAGAAGATTCTATTTTGTTCAGAAGAGTCTAACCATGGATAGTGATAAGGCTATTGATAGACCTAGAAAGTAATTAAAATTCTTAATGTGATCAATGGTGATGTAGTTGATTAATGATACATATTAATATAAGCCCTCCTCGAATTAGGGCTCGCCCCATTCGAGTGGTGTGAACATCAATAAAACGAAATGGTTTACAATTCAACACTATATATATATAAATATATATATATTATATATATTATATATAGTAATATATTATATGTTATATATATATATATATATATAGTATATATAAATATATATATAGATAATAAAATTATATATATAGTAATATATATATATATATGATCTATTATAATATATAATAGTATATATAAATATAATATATATATATATAGTATGATATAATATAATATATGATATCATAATATATATATATAATATATATTATAATTATAAATAAAATATATATATACTATATATATGTATTAAATATATATATATATATATATATATATATATATATATATATATATATATATATAGTATATATTATTATATATAATTATATATATATATATTAATTTATTATATATATATATATATGTATGATATCCAAAATTAAAACAACATGATAAGTTCAGAACCGCAGTGATTTAACATTCAACCTATATAAATATATATAGTATATATATATATATTTATAATATATATATATAATATATATATATATATATATATATATAATAATATAATATATATAATATATATATATAATATATATATATATATATATATCATATATATATATATATATACTAAGTGATGCGGTAACATCGGCATCCGCAAGAGCATGCCGCACTTATTAAGTGATCTGCATCCGCATCCGCGCTTTGCACTGTGGATGTTTGCGGATATTTATTGTCAAGATTTGATAAAGAAAAATTTTATAAGAAAAATACTTAAGGTGAAAATCTAAACCGCAATCTTCAAATGACAGACATGAGCTCGACTTACAAACTGGTAATTATGATACCATGATCTCCAGCAGTGAAGTTCATAAAGTTTGAGTCAACAGAGTCCCATGAATTGGGATGCCAAGAATCAAACGCCTCTACAGCTTTCTGTCTCC
>JABUQX010128313.1:32500-42601 GCA_015478945.1 Trachelipus rathkii
ACTAATTTGGGCTGGTGGAATAACATGGTGTTAGAGCATCGCATTTCAAAATCCCGAGTTCCTTCAGCCTTTCTATTCGACAAAACTCCACAAAACTATATACAATTGTTCGGAAATACACAAACCTCAAACCTCTACGTATCTTCTAATTATCTTTTGGTTTTCTATTTCTCATAAGTCTTGCTTGGTAGGATCACGTGATTTTATTTTAAACAGGTGGATTTATTTCTCTACCTGAATAAGCTTTCTTAATAGGTCTGAGAGTTCGCCAACACCTTCGAAACCTCTCTACGACCAACCAGTTGCTTACATGCCTATTATAAGAGTGCTGTTTTCCTGTTAATGGACTATTCATCGTACATCTTGGGCGGACTGCCCTTGCACATCTCTCCTTGAAAAGAATGAAGTCTAGAGCATTTAGTAATATCAACACTTTCTCTTTCAGATAATTCTCTACAGTTTCATTATGCCCGCCCGAATGTGTTGTCTAATCCTTAAGATAACTACTGTTATTGTCAACTTGCATTGCCCCCCTGAACATCTCCAGTCACATACCTTCAACATTGCGAAAGTTTGTGTGAATTCGCTTTCCACTCGTTCTAATCTTTTCTGTTCAAGCTCTCTAAAACCAGACTTTAAAGCAACTATGCCCAATCTTTTATGTATTTTAGGTGGTAAAATTTGGAACAACACTCCCTTTGTCTATTATATTATTCAAACTTTCTTTGATTTTGCGCCACATTCAACCGCTATGCTCGAAGCATGCTAACATTAATTGTTCATTGGGTCTGTTTCTTCTTTCAACCTTTACGTTAAGTAAGCCTTTGGTCTTTATCATTGATGTCTCAATATACTATGAATATATATCATGAATATATATAGTATATATATATAATATAATAATATATATAATATATATATATATTATATCAGTATTATTAATTATATATATGTATATCAGTGGCGGCTCGTGAACCGAAAACATGGGGAAGGCACTTCAATAATATATATATATATATATAATATATTATATATATATATATTATAATATATATATATAATTTATTATATATGTATATATATATAATAATATATATATATATATATATATATATTATATATAATATTAATTTAGTAATAATCTGACTATTTCCTTTATAAATCCTGTTCGAATTCTGTAAATAAGACTCAAATAATCGATCAATGCAAGTTTACCAAAACTCATCATTAAAGACAACCAGAAAACGAGGAAAAAACATGGCAAAAGAATTTTTTAATTAGTATATGTTCGACAAATATGTCAATTTCTTAACACGACATTTAACTTTATATTTTAACATTTATTAATCTAATACCCTAATATATCGATATTAAAATATCGTACCATAATCTAATTAGCCTAACAAATGTATTAATCAAGATTAAAAGTTTACAGATCTATTGGTTCCTTATATAAGCACAAATCCTTATCAACTTGGTCGCTTCTCACTTCCACTTGATCATCTGGCAATGTTCGTGCAGAACCTAAAGGATAAATAGTTTACGCAACAAGGGAAATTAAAGCGTACAAATAAGGCACATAACCTGTGTAATCTTCGACGAACTGATAAGTAAATATTCAATAATTCATCATCGAGAAGTCATAAAATTTGAGGACAAATCGAGTAGAATACCGGGAACAAACTTGTAATAAGAATATTGGACGGTTACTAACTAACCGCATTTCAAAAATGACAGCATACTTCAACACTATTATAAGATCCGAATAGTAGTGATACTTCAATAATTCCAACGTTTAGGCGAGGTTACGAACCTAATTCCAACATTTGGTTCTAGGCAGGCAGGAAGACACATACTGATTTATTAACTGCTGTTCCAATTCCGTTGAACTCATCATCGCCGACGCACTAATTACTTCAATTCGTTTTTTCGTGAAGCCAACCTGGGAAATGTATCTTCTGAGTAGATTCTGTTTAATAGTGCTAGTCTCTAGGCCCAATCCTTATTAAAAATAAATTATAATAATAATAATAATTCCTTTTAAAATTTATAATAATAACAAATAATTTATGTAATTAATTCCTTACCGTTTCGGGTACGGAATACTTTTCGTTCTTCTTGGGATTTTTTCCTTTCATTCCTCTGCATCCTGAGTAACAAACGATCCGATCTTTGAGATGTCTTAAACAATCTAACGTACCCACGAGTTACTAACCCTATATCAATAATTTAAACCGAGGAAGTTTCTCTTTACCATCTTATAATTAATACCATACCTGCCGCCGGCAATTACACCTTGTTTCAAGAGTCATACATAAAACTACTGCTCCTTTTATCCCAGCATTCGTTGCGTGATCCAAAAACCTTGCAAACCAGTTTTATATTTCATTCGTAGTTTTCACTAATTAGCATATCAAACAAACCACGTATGCATTCTTAATGTTATTGACAACACAGTTTTATCATGAGGGAGGATGGCTATCCACCTTGCAGTTTAGAGTTAAACATAGACTGATTGACAGGGTGATCCAAAATACATCCTCTAATATCACACTTAAAATCTTTACGTGCTCGAACTTAGCGTTGCCCCCAATGAGTCCCCAAATCTGGACTTTTTCCCTTGCTTCTTACACCTTGCAATCCGTTTTAATCTTTAAGTTTAACTTCCCTACACTAACTTCTCACCCTCTCTCCTATCTCCTCTCTTCCCTCATTATCTCCTCTCTCTCTCTATATAATAGTATAATATATAAGTATAATATTTTTCCTATACGTATATATACAGACTATATAAGTATTCAGATATATATATGTAAATAACGTGTTTTTACATTTTTATATATATATATAATATATCTATTATATAAGTTTTTTGTATTTAATTTTTTTAAAAAAAAAAATAGTTCTTCTTTATTTTGTTTCACATATTTATTGCAAAGGGCAAACTCTAACTTACGAGTAGATCGTTGTCAAATGTGGAAGTTATTTATGACGGTGTTCGAGAGGAGGCTTTTGTGGAAAAATGCCTCAAAATAGACAAAATAAGAATAAGGTTTTTTTTACGTTGCCATGACAACCAGTGTTTTTGAAAGCATTATAATTATGCTTTCCTGGAGGCACAAATCGAAATTCCTCAAGTCAATCCTTATGAAAAATAATGTTTCGCGAGAGAATATAAAATCTGATCTTAAATGTAAAATTACGTCGTTCTTGTACTAACATATTTACAACATTATTTTAATAGTAGTAAACTAATAATTTGAATTATTTTATAATCATTAGTTGCTTTTATTTTTTTTTTATAGGGAAGAGGAGAAGGCTTCCCGCCGTAAAAGCCGCGCCTGGAATTATATATATATATATATAAAATATATATATATAATATTTATATATATATAATATATATAATATATAACATTCTATATATTAATTATATATATATTATATATATATACTATATATATATTTTTTCTTCAGCTCCCAGATAGGCATTTATCTGCCTATCAGTTGGCGTAGCCTCCCTCTCCAGTCTCTTTCCACGAAGTCATCATTTCTTTTCAGTTCCTCGGTGTTCAGAAAGAGGTTTCTCGCCAGTATCTCCTCCACTTTGTCCCTCCTCCCTTTTCTCGGCCTCCCCCTGGGTCTCCTGCCTTCCGGCCTCCACTCCCAAGACCTACTTGCCACTCGCCACTCGCTACTCTCTCTCCTACCCCATCCACTCCAGATGTTCCAGCCAGCTCAGTTGGGAATTTTTACAAATTTAGATCATTCTCATCTCACATACCCCTGCTCTCTCTTATATGCTCATTCCTCACTCTCTCTCTCTCTCTTCTGCTCTTTCCAAGCACTACTCTCAAGAGCCTTATATGCGCTGCCTGTATTTTGATTCTTGTAACTGTGTTTGTTGTTCAACTCTCCGATCATGCATAAATATGGACATCAAAATATTCTCGAAAATGATTCTTTTCTCCCGCAGGGGTACATTCTGATCCTTTAGCACAGTGGTCTCCAAAGTGGGGTACGCGTACCCCGGGGGGTACGCAAAGTGATACTTGGGGGTACGCCAAAGAAAATACATAGTAAATAATAAATACAAATAATAGATAAACTTACGATCTGATCAACACACACGCATATATATATATATATATATATATATTATATATATATATATATATATAATTATATATACTATAAATTTGTCTATAGAATATTTGTATATATAAAATACTATTAGTATGTGATTCTAATATAGGAAAGAGTTGATAAGTTTATAATCACAGAAGGAAAATTATTCAGGGACCTTTAAATCGATATTCAATATTGAACTCTGAGAAGAGTTTTTAATTTAAGTTTTATAGTTATAGTGTGAATTTGTTTGAGCGGGGTTTGGAGCTTGAGGTATTGGGAAGTGCCTCAGGTTGTGGGATCCCGGTAAACGTGCAGCTTAATCGAGTGTGGGAATAGAAAAAAGTGGAGTGGTGAATAAGAGGGTCCAGGACTAAGGAGAGTAAAGAGAGAGTAAAGAGATAGGATGGGCAACAAGAGCATTAGGTTAGAGTGGGCTTGTATGATTGAGAAGGGATAAATGAGCGATCTGAGAAAGGGAAGAAGTGGCGGTTAATGTTCGAAGAAAAAGGTTGGATGTGCTTAGGGTTGACAGAAAACAAAGCTGAAAAGGATAGAAGGGACTGCTTTGGAAAATTAAGGGTATGATTTCGGGGGGGACGGGAGAGTGAGGGCGAGGGAAGGGTAGGAATAGTTATGAGGAAAGAGGTGTGGGATAGAAGGTAAAAGTGTGCAAATAGGTGAATTCAAGAATAATGTGGGTTAAAGTAAATTTGGGGGGAATTCGTGGGTTTTTAAAATTGCGCGTATGCAGCCCAGTAAATGGAGGCAGAAGGAGAGCGAGAAAGATTCTGGAGTTGAATTGAATTGAATGTTTGGGAAAGTTTCGGGGTTAATGATAAAATCTGTTTATTAGGAGATTCGAATGCAGGAGTGGGAAGAGAGAAGATGGGTAGAATCTATATGGTTCCATTTGGGGTGGGGAAGAATGTTAATGGAGAACAGTAGCTGAGTTAATGGTGTTTGATTAGAAGATTGATAGTTGGGAATGACTTGGTTCAGAAGAGTGAAATTCAATAAGTATACATGGAACAGAGTGAGGATAACCGGGGGGGAGCGGGCGTTACTTTTACTGGATTATGGTGTGTAAAATAGTAAGGATAGAGGCAGATTACTAAATGTAAATGTATTCAGAGGGGCAGGTAGGGGTTTATCTGATCACTATTCTGGTGGTTGCTAGGTTAAGGGTAGGGGGAGAGGTAATGGATGGAGAGGAAAGAGAAAAAAAGAGGAAAAATAGAAGTCATAAGGTGGAAAATTTAGATGAGACATTGTGTAAGAACGAGTTTAAGGAGGGGTATGGAGGATAGATGGAGGGACGTGAGAGGGACGGCGAAATTAGGATGTGGAGGAGGAGCTGGAAGAGATTTAAAGAGACAATTTGGTGAAGAGGCCAGAAGGATATGCGGAGTTAAAAGGTGGGAACAAGTAGAAGGAAAGGAAGTGATTGGTGGAGTGAGGAGGTGAAAAAGAGTTGGTGAAAAAGAAAAAGAGGTCTATGTGAAATGGTTGGGGATAGGAGAAGGGAAAGCTGGGGGGAATATAGAGGGGTTAGAGTGGAAGAAAAGAGGGCGGTGGAGAGGGCGACGAGAAATGCAAATAAATGAATGGTGTAGAAAATTGACAGAAAATTTTAAAACAGGGAGCAAGATATTCTGGAAAGAAGTAAATAAAAAAAGAAAGAAGAAGGAGGGGTTAGGAGAGAGGGTTAAGGGAGGGGATGGGGAATGGATAGGAGGGGAGGATAGGGTGAGGAAAAGATGGGGGGAATATTTTAAAGGATTATTGAATGAAATGGGTGGGAGAGATGAGGAGGATTGGCAAGAGGTGGGGATGGGGGGTGAAGAGGGACGGGAAGGAGATATGGAAATACAAATGGAAGAAATTATTAGGGCGTTATCTGAAGAAAGAAAAGGAGGTCCACGGGGTTCTAGAATGGTTGAGTATGAGAATGTTGCAGGATGGGAGGCAGGGGGTAGCAGGAATGGCTTTGTAACAGGTTGTATAATTTATGTTGGAAGAAGGAAGAGGTTCCACAGGAATTGGGAGGATGGTTGTTTGTTTCCCCTGTATAAAGGGAAAGGGATAGGATGGAGTGTGGTAATTTATAGAGGTATTTGTCTTTTGGGTGTAGTAGGGAAAGTGTATGGGAGCATACTAATTGAGAGGGTAAGGAGATTTATGCGGAGAGAGAATGGGGGAGAACAAGGGAGGAATTTAGGATGGGAAAGGGTGTGTGGGATCAAGTATTCCAAACTGATAGACTGCTTGTGGAGAAGCAGGTATAGAAAGGAAAGGGAAAGTGTATGGGTGTTTTTTTAGATCTGGAGAAAGCAAATGATAGAGTGAAGAGGAGGGAATTATGGAGGGTGCTGGAGGAACATGAGAGGGGGTAAATTGAAGGTAAGAGGTATTAGGGCACTTTTTATATAGGAATAGCCAGAAAGTGGTGAGAGTATTAGGAGGGGAGCAGTGAGATGTTTGGGTGGAGAGAGGGTTGATGAACAGGGATGTGGTATGTCACGTGCTTTTCGAACTTATTTATGGAGAAGTGCTTTGCAGATGGAATGAGAGGGAGGGGAGAGGGGTGGAACTGATGGATGAGGGGTGAAAGTGGGAAGTTGAACATGATACTATTTTTGCGGATGGATAACTACCTTGGGGCGAAGGAGTTCAGAAGGGCTGTAGTATTTGTGAAAGGAGTTGCAGAGGTGTGTGCGACAAGGGTCTTAAGATAAATCCAGGTAAGACTAAAGTGTTAGTGTTTGAGGAGGAGGAAACAGATGAGGGGAATGGGGTTAGAGATTAGAGAGGAGGTTGTAGCTATTAGAGAAGTAAAGGTTTTTCGATATTTACGGATGGATTGGGTAAGGGAAGGAGCGGATGAGGAAGAGATAGATCACAGAGTAGGAAAAGGAATGAGAGCATTGAGTGTTTGAGGGCAATTAATGGAAAGGGGCGGATTTTATCCAAATAACTTAAGAGAAGTGATGTTGAAAAAATTCTGTGTTCACGCGGTACTATTAATGGGTGTGAAACAGATGGTGGGTTTGAATGCCTAGGTCCAAGAAGAAATTGGAAGGTTTTTGAGATGAAAGGGTTGAGAGCGGTATGTGGGGTTAGTAAAAAAGAGAGGATTAGGAATAGGGTAATAAAGAGAGGATGGGATTGGAAAGAATGGTTTGGTGAGACAAGAGGGAGTAGGGCAAATGTTAAAGATGGTTTGGACTCTGGGAAGAATGGAGGAGCAGAGGGTGGTTAGGATGAAGTTTGGGAGGCCGGAGGGGATTAGGAAGACGAGGAAGTGGGGAACCAAGAAGTAAGGTGGATGGATGGGACATAAAGGAAATGCTGGAAGACGAGGGGATGAGGGTGGAGAAGGTAGGAGTTGTTGGCGGAGATAGAATGGCGAATGGAGGAGGTGGGTGCAAGGGGCGAGATGAACGGAAATTGTAATTACGGGAAGCATGCAAACGTACCACTACCCGCTTAAGGCGGGAATAAGTGTCTGTTATAATAATAACATAAATAATATATATATTATATATATATATTATATTATATATATAATTATTAATATATATATATCTATATATATATATATATATATATATATCTATATATAATATATATATATTATTAAATATATATCAATATATATAATATAGTATATAGTTATATAATTATATATATATAGAAATATATATTTATATATATATAATATATATAATATATAAATCTATAAAATAGATATATATATATATATATATATATATATTTATATTATTACTCGTCAAAATTAACACACCACAAGGGTACTTGGCGAAGGAAGGGTAGAAAATGTTGAAGAACGCAGAAGACACTTTTATCTGACAAGGGATATAAGCTGTGGATTCCTCCCCAAACAGTATATTGATTAGAGTGTGAGGGCAAGGTGTAGCCAAAGGGTCTCCAGTAGGGTTTGCAAGGTTGGGCGCTGCAACACCTAGTGTACTGTATGCGCGACGGGCCGCGTAGGGTGTTTGAATTCTGTCCTCAATACCGTGTATGACCCCCTCTGGCACGGATGACTGCCCTGACACCCTCCTGGCATGCTCTTCAATGAGTGGGCGAATGGTCCGGAAATGATTTTGTATCCCATACGTCGGTCAGTGCCTGTTCGCAGGTCGGGAGCGGAATCAGTGGAAGGGGGTTGCAGCTGTCGAAGATCCGACGTTTCAGGATATCCGACACAAATGTTCGATTTGGTTGAGAATCGGATACTATATGCTGGGCCACCTCAGACGCCAAATTTGAACTAGTCCCTAAGGTAGTACCCTTCTACATTGGGCCTTGTGTGTCTTGCATTGTCATGCGGATGAATCCATCACCGATGTAGGGGCATATGGCACGCATTGGTTCGAGGATGTTTCCCGTGGAATTATACCTTACGGCTGGTAAGAGTGCCTCCATGCGAGGATGTGCAACTCCGTAGGCCCAGATAAAGAGATGCCTCTCCAGACCAAAACCGACTCACCTCCAAACGGCGGCACCTGCAGCACATTGTATTGCGCGAGAACCGTCTTTTGTTGGTCGTAGGTATAAGGCTCTGCACGCCTGTCGAGGCTACGCGCAGACACTCTTCGACCTCGTCCGTAAGCAGCAACTCTTGCCCAATCGTCCCGTTCGTCATGGATTGTTCTAGGCGCATGAGAGTCGCTTTCCGTTCGATATGCCGTGTGTGCGGTGGCATGCGCAAAGGCCTCCGGGGCCGGTAACTATGTTCCGCAAGGCGTCGACGCACTGCTATTGTCACTCAACCCTGGTGCCGTGTACTTCCGTCAGCTGTATCTGCAGATCGTCGTGCCGTTGTGTGGCGCTCTCGCAATGCACGCAGACGTAGAAATCGGTCTCTTTCCAAGGGTGCCAATGACCGGGCCTACCCTGTCCTCGCCGGCGATCATGTGTCAGGTTTCTTGGTACCGTTGGACCACCCGTGCCATCGTTGTGTGCGCTACACCGAACTGTCAACCAAGTGCCCCGGTACCCGTGTCCTTCGACGTGGAAGTGTTGTTACTGCAGCGCTCTTATATTTTGACAGTTTGACGTCAACTATCTCTCCATGTTGTATGAGGTCGCTTCGTAATAAATGATCACTCGCTCGTATTATACCCGACATCAACGCTACCCCAACTCTCCCAGTGTCTAGTTACGTGGTTTAATGTGTTTTTCCTAAATTTTGTCGCCTGTGGCACGGCCGAAATACACTCGCAGCGAATTCTCTGCGGAGTTGTTACATAAGTTCACTGATGTGTCGTCTTGTGTTGGTGTGGGGTTTTCCTGGGGTGTAGGCGGATCTTCCCGTTCCTGTGGCGTACATTTACCGCTAGTGCGTGCGTTATCGTTTCTTGACTAGTAGTTATCATATATATAAGAAATCTAATATATATATATTATATATATATATGATATAAATAATATATAATATATATATAATATATTAGTATATATATATATATAGTACTATATAATATATATATATTAGTATTATAGGCCTGTATACGGGGGGTACAGCTTATAATCTATTTCGTTTTAGGGTCGCGATCAAAAAAGGTTTTGGAGACCGCTGCTTTAGCAGAGGATCTGAAATGTCACGCTTTCTTCAGTATTTCTTCCTTCGACGATAACCTTTCCCCTGCCCCCTCTTTTCCGAGGCACACTTCTAAATAATTTAGAAACTTTCTGCTACCCTGGAATATTTAATACTCCCTAATGTTCCCTATTTACGTCTCATAACCACCGGTCTTCATTTTATTCATTTTTAGACCACCCCCTCAAAAACAGATATTCCACCAATTTCTTTTTGGCTCTCCCAGCTTCAGTTGTACCAATCATCGAATCTCCCATTGATCCAGCCGCTACCTCTTGTATTGCTAGGAGACAACCTGGGTCCCATGGTAATGGCAACTCCTTGTCTGCATCCTCCTTCCACAA
>JABUQX010128314.1:0-34303 GCA_015478945.1 Trachelipus rathkii
ATATATATATATATATATTTATATTTTATATATATAAAAGTTATAGTTGCTTATGCTTTTATAATAATATGCTATATATTTATATAGTTACATATATATCTATATATATATACACCATATATAACTTATATATATATACATATATATATATATAACCTTATATAACTCTGCGCCTTATGTATATATATATATGCTGCTCATAATATATATATGTATATAACATATATATAACTAACATATATATATATTTGCATATTTATATATACTTATAGTTATAGTTATATAGTTATAGAATTAGACTTGTATATTTATATAGTTACATATATATATATATATATGTATACTCTTCAATATATATATATATATAACCATATATGCTTAACCAACCGTAGCCTCCATAACCTGCTAATAACATGTATATATATATATATATATATATATATAGTTATATATAGTTATATATATAGTTATATATAGTTATACCATAGGTTAGCCAATAGCCCATATGTATCAGCAACCTTAATATCAACAGCAGCCAGCAGCAATGGCACCCAACCTTCTTTCCCAGCATGGCCAATATGTATGTAATATCTTTGCTGTAATATGCCATAACATATGTAATCAGGGCTCCCTCGTTTAATGCCTTAAAGGCTTGGCTTTAGCCCAGCCTGTATGTATGTATGTATATGTATCAACCAACCAATATATATGTAGCAATAACCCAACCAATAATATGTATAACAACATGTAATATATCAACTTAACCAACCAGCAACACTAATATGTATAATATCTTTGCCTCTACTTTATATATATATATATCTATCACGCTGTTGTTTTAATGTGTGCAAAATAGAAAAAAAAATAAAAGTCGTTTATCAATTTGGAGTATTGAAACCAAATTGCCAATTTAACAAGTTTTCTCCAATAAACAAATGTACTGTTCTGGACTTTTTCAAATAAAATGTTTGACAGTCCCATATCTAAAAAGTAACAGGTTAAAGGGACTTAATGTTATTGTTTTGTTATTTTTTAAAGCTTTGTTATTGGCATGCCAAACATAACTATTAGAATAGAGCCATATATATATATATATATATATATATATATATATAACACTAGATATACATACCAATGTATATATATATAACCAGCCTTGCTCTTCCTTGCTGCTGTACCACTGCAGCAGCCAGCCCAATATGCCACTTAATATATAGTATATATAATATATATATTACAGTTAACATCATCATGCCACTACACAACAGAACCTAAACACGGCCCAAAAATCTGACAGAACAATGCATCAACCAACCTTATCTTGACTAACAGAAAGCAGAATGTCCGCCTCACCAACAAATCTTCAATTACATTAATCACCATCGACCGCCAACGTGGCACCACACAAGCCCAAGTCTACCTAAACAACATTGCTATACTCTTTAACAAAACTCCAAAATCCTCGGAGTAACAATTGATACGCATCTCGCCTTCGCAAAATACAGACAGACAACATAGCTTCATTTGCAAACAAGAAACTTAACATATTAAGAACTATCGCTGGCACAGACTTCACAACAATAAACAAACATCCACCACCATATGCATACAATACATTCGATAATCTCTAAACTACGCTTCCCCAAATTGATACTAACTTCTCACTTAAAATAACATAAAGAAACTCCAAACGACACAAAGCTCTAAGAATCATAACAGGATGCACATCAGAAACACCACAACATCATCTATACGAAGAATCAAAATTCTACTCATAGACACACACCTAGACATAATAGGCCAAGAATTCTTTTCCAAAACTCGAACACCCCAACACCCATGCCACATTTCACTCTCCAACCCCACCCACAGACTCAAACAACCACCTTCTTCACCAGCTCTATATTACAAACAAATTCTGAGCAACATTGCACCTATGACAAACAACACAATATACCCAAAACAAATCCACACGAAACTAACAGAAAACCACTTAAGACACAGACCACCAAACAACATTTTAAAAAAACACCCACAGATATAGCACAGATTTAGAACACCCTACCATGCAAAATCCAAAGAGCACTAGCCAGAATAAGGTCAGAACACCACCCAAAATTTCAATATTACAAACATAGATTCAAAATAAGTAACACACTTCACCAACAAGCCTAAGTGTCAACTAGAATCAGAAACAACAGAACATCTTCTGAGATGCCCTACCCATGCACAACGGAGAACTCGGTTCCAGATTTCCACATTGAGAGACCTATGAGAACGACCAGAGGTCGTTGAGAATATTCTGAGCGTGGTGTGGTTCTGTCCTCTTGAATGATGGATCATCGATATATATAGTATATATATTATATACTTATTATTATTATATATCATTATATAAGTTTGATTATTATCGACTATTAGGACAGATCATGTTTATCTGAATATTTGCGAATTAGTTTTAAATAAAATTTATTATTGATATATATATAAATTTATTTAGTTCATTACAGTTGCCGGGAGACAAAAAAATAAATGGTGAAGTGAAGAGGAGAGAGAGAGAGAGAGAGAGGAGAGAGAGAGAGAGATGTAGAGTAGAGATAGAGCTTTGTAGTATTTATATATAATATTGTAAATAGTATTATGTTATTATATATTTTATTATATATTATTTATTATATTATAGTATAATATATAATTATATATATATATAGTATATTATATATTTTTATATATCATATGGCAATGTCGCTTTTTATTTAAGTAGTTATTATTATAATTATTGTTAATAAAGTTTTTTATATATAATATATATAATTTATATATAATATATATTATAATAATAGTTATATATATTATATGTATAAAGTTATTATTATATATAATATTATTATAATTAGTATATATAATATTATATATATATATAATTATTATATATAATAATATATGATATATGATATTATATGTTGTTATATTTTAGGCTTATTGGTTTAATATTTAATGGATTTTTATGCTGAGTCCTACTAATTACCAATCTCTTCAACAAGAAGTTCGACGGATTATTTGTCAGTGGAGTCTTGGCACATCGTTAATCCTTCTGAAAATAACTAAAATTATTTTTATGTGGTAGGAAGAGCGGTAACAATAGTTCTGATAGAAAAAAAAAACATTTGTTAAAATTGAATAAGAATATTATTTGTGATGAAAGTAAATTATAAAATTTTTAGTATGAAAAATTGTTATTCCTTGTGTTTTTTCAATCCATTTTCAAAGATAATAATTTATTATAGTTTTTATGTCTTTCTTTTGTAAAGAATAATGGAATTCTTTTTAAATTTTTTTTTATTAGTTATTTTTTTGGTTTCGTTTTATGAATTATTTCTTTTTGATTTGAGTAAATTAAATTCGTATTTTTCTGCTATTTGAAATTGAATTTATTGTTGAAGTTGTATTAATATATTAATAGTGGCAGTAGAAAATAGTGGGTTAAGAGGTGGACACTATTGGAATCTCATAAAAATGATTTCGTTTGTAATGGTATGTAATTATAAAAATTAGTAATATTTTATAACATTATACGGTACAAGATTACCTATTATACCTGGAAGCAAATATCTTAGAATCATACAGCTGTTATTTTTCATGATTGATTCATGATTCAAAGTTTAGACTGACTGAGTACGTATTTAAGAACTTAAATAAAAGTTGAAAAATAAAAGTAATATTTGGTATTTAGGGTTTTTTTTAAAATATAAAATGTTTACGATAATTGCTTACCGTAGAAAGAATAAAGAAATTATATATATATACACTGATGTTAACAAATATCATTGAATACTCCTCTAATTGATTTTAAAGCTAAAATTAATTTGACCTTTATCTGATTTGTAAAATAAACTATTTGTTGATTTTTATTTTTTAATCATGTTTCAGGTTGTGTTAATGCTTTTAATGAAGATTGAAAGACAAAGACTTATAGTAAAGAAGTAAAGAAGAGAAAACTTGCTTTTAGGTGCTCCAGATTTTGTAGGTAGTAATAGGTGAAAGAACGAATCATTTGGTTACTGAGAGTGAAACAGAGGATATGGAATTCTCTTGAACTAATCCATCCATGCCGACTGGGTGCTGTGTTAAATGTTACATTACTCGTAGGCAGTAGGGGCCTTGACCCTTTGGCTTGGGAAAGGTCTATCGCTCAAAGCTACCTTCACCTCATAAAGTTTAAAAATCGTCACTATATGGTGAAAGTTGTTGTATAGGGTGGATTATAACGATGGTGCAGAAAAGAATAGAGGTATTTTAGGGATGAGGTACGTTAGTAGGATAGTGTATTGGTATGGGTGATTAAGAAAGTTGAATGATGGTAAAATTCTGCAGGCATAGATGAAATTGCTTGGTGAAATTAAATCAAAGAACGGAGGCGAATGGTAATAAATGAAGTTGGCAAGTTGTGTACAAAGGTTTTATGGAGGTAATAGTTCTTCTGAAGGTCTGGAGGAAGAGGCAGTATAGTAACACTTATATAAAAAGGTAATTTGTATAGGAAATAGAGGTGATACTCTAGGAATTATAGGAAGAAAATATAGTTTATTGAAGGCTGAAGGGAAGATATGTGCGGGATTTTGGTTGAAGAGGAGTCTAGAATCAGGTTGAGGGACTTTGATCTAGATGTAAAAGACAAGAGTGCATTAATAACGTTGTCAAATTTTTTACATTGTGATTGATCATTTTGAGATATTGAGAATGATTAAATTTTTGTTATATTTATATTATTTATGGATGTTACCCGTTATTTATATTCTGGGGGTGAATTAATTTAGGGAATATGTTTTTTAGTGTTTTAATTAGTCCATCCCTTACCCCTGTCATTATTTATGGTTATCATTCTGTAATAGTCTATTCCCAAACAAGTATAATTCTTAAGATAAGTTAATGTTATTGAATCAATATAGTGAATGTGAAGTTTAAATGTAATAAAGGTAAATAAATTTTAGTGTTTCAGTTGAAAGTGATTAGTTTTAATATTAATAAAAAGAGAATGAGGTTTATGTGGAATTGTGTTATGTCTCCTAGATGTATCAATTTTGCATTTGGTTGTGTGAAAGAAATTAATATAGGAAGGGGTGGCAGGCCGAAGGTTGAAAGACATGAATGAGAGAATATGGAGAGGTAGTAGGAGTGCCTACTAAACTTAAATCAGTTATATATTGAAGTGGATGAAGTTATTTTGTTTGTGAAGGCAAATTCTGAAAAAGAGTTTTGAGAGGGAAAGTTGTGTTTAGAATTAGGCGTTTGGTATAGAAATGAGTTTTAATTGGTATAGGAATTGTTTGAAAAGGAGATTATGTAGTGATTGATAGTAAGGTTCCATGTTAGTGATGAAGGCGTAGTAGCGGTGTGAAAGCTATTAATGAGTAAGCAACTGGAACAAAGGTTTTTGTTCAGTGAGTTTTGGTATTTAGGATATAGTGTTGGATAGAAGGTGATATCGTTGAATTGAAGTCAAGAGTGTAAAGTAGCTTTTGATTAAGGATTGAAGTTGGATGAAAGCGTGGATATGGTGCAAGTTTATAATTCGCTTTTTTGTATGTAATAATGCAAAAGATGGTTGTATGTCGTTGAGGTTTTATGCTAGAAGGGTTTTTGTTGTCTGTAAAACCTTTATATGTATGTCTAATTGCTATAGAAGTGAAAACTATAGAATCGGAGATATAGAGTGTAATATTGATTAAAAGGGCAAGTGTTCAGATGGACAATCTTTATGGTGAGTTAAGTTTGAGAAGAATTGAATAAAATGAGGAAATAGAGCGAGAAACAAGGAAACGGAATTGGTGTGAAGAATGGATGTAAAATGAGAGAATAAAACGAGATTTTGGCTCATTGTGAGGGTTTGGTCATATGAAAATGATTAAGAAAGTCGGATGGTTAGCTGGTATATAGTGGTTAGTGTCTGCGAATCAACTGGCTGGGAGACCGAAAAAAGAGTGGATTGAGCCTAAAGGAGTGTCTGAAGGGAGAATGTGAGTTTTGGCAGAGGGCGAGAAGACAGGTGAACAATGAGTATGGGTGATATGACGGGTTATTATTTGGTGTGGTATGGTTATGGGCACTGTCCCAGGGGAATATGAAGTCTGTAATTAAGTTTGTAAAGTATACCACAGTGTTTATGGTCTCTAGTCGAAGTCCTAAGTTGGACCTTTATGTGGTTTTTTTCTGATTAGTGTGACAGAATGAATGTTCTTCTTACTTACGGATCATAACACCGAAGGACGGTAAGGGGGTGGCTTTGTTTTATTGACTGCAGTTAGATATATTTCTTCTGACTAGACTTTATTACTGATTGTCCGTGTGGGCTGCGACGCAGTCTACCCAATTTATTGGGGGTTAATGATATAAGTTATTTATATATTATTATATATATATATAATAATAGGGATATTTATATTTAATGAGTTTTTTATGCTATATATATTAAAGTAGTATATATATATTTATATTAATTATTTATATTAATATATATTATAATATTATATATTATATTATTATAATATATAATACTATTTCTCAGATAAGGGGGTTTATGTCCCGTAACAGTTTATATAGCTTTATACTAAGTTTATTGTAGTTTATTTGTAAAGTTTATATAACAGTTTATGTTTGAAAGTTTGTAACACTTCCTAAGAGTTAAAGATTAGTCGCCTATTTTGAGGATTTAATTTTTAAATAGGTTGATTGATATGTGTGGCACTTTTTTAATTTTTGATTTATTATGCCACTAAAAATTTAAAAAGGAATTTTGTAGAAAAACAAATATATTATAATATAATATTAAAATAATATAAATTCTACACAATATGGGTAGCTTTTAATAATATATTTATTTTAATTTGAACTGATAAAATGCCTGATCATGTATGTAATATTATTTTATTTATATACTAAGACTTTTGGATTTTATACATTAAACATAAAGTACTTGTCATTTTAAATTCAGAAATTTTTTTTTTCTCCTTTAAGTGAAAACCTTAAGATCAATTTTCTAAGTTCTTTAAATTATTTTTTTAATTGAAAAATAAGCTACTCAAACACTTGGCTTGTGTGAGACGGAACAAAGCTGTAGCTTGCGTTAAACAACTGTTTGCAGACATTTTTGGGTAGTTTAGGATTTGGTTCAACAACTGTTTTAAATTTTAGACTTTTCGTTGACTACATGCTTATTGAATTGTGCATCAAGATATTATTTTTTTAAGCATTTTTTTGATAATGAAGGTTTTTTAATGGCATGATACATATTTTCTATCGTTTTCTTGACTAGCTCTTATAATGGGGTGCCCTAAATCTCTGTTTCATTATTTGTGCTTCGTTCAATCTTCGTCTGTACAAATACTACAAGAAAGAATCCTGAACTGTGATTGGTCGTAATGAACAAATTATATTTTTATTTTCTTTTATAAAAGTTTATTTCCTCATTATTTTTCTTGGAAGAATTAACTTCATGTAAATTTGCAACTCTAAACCTTTTAATAATTGTTTTTCCAAAATTTAGCTGGTTTATCAAATTGCTCTCTATGACATAAGTTAGGTTACAAGGACATCTAAGAAAGGACGGATGACATCTTCAGTCTCACGTGGCCTGGATTTTGATATTTTATTGGTGCAGCATTTGTTGGTTTGGTTAAGTTTAAACACCTGTGTTATTGTTAAATTTTTAGCTCAAGGTTTGGTGCTGGCGTACATCTTAAGTTTTGGATCACTAAGATTGAATTGAACATAGTTGACAGTGGAGGTAGAGTTACGGATATTTAGATGATAATTTCTGGTGGACTGTAATCATTTAGTATAGTTTAATATTGTTATAGTTGTCGGTTTTCATATAAATAATGTTTTTTATTTTAGGTGTGTTAAGGTTATTTGTTTATTGGTATAAGTGGTTGTTGCTTGTTTGTGTACCCCATTTTTTTAATGAATTGTTTGTTTCTAAAGCTGGGGAAAAGGATATTGTTTTAACCGTGGTTAGTAAGATTTGGAAATGTGTAGTGTGGCTGGGGGCTGAGTGTATTTGTTCTTTTTAGGTAGAACTGTGTTGTGCTAATCCAATCTTCTAAATGTTTATTTATATAAGGTATTATTTTTGTTTCTTCGTGTAAGTGTTGTAGTGGTGTTGTTGAGCATACTGATATAATTCTGACTGCCTTGCTCTGGGTGGTTTGAAAGTTTTGTTCATTGTTTCCATTGGGTCTCATAATGGGTGCCAATGATGATGCGTAATTTATGTTGACGGATTGTATTGTTTGTGGTGGTGATGAATATCTGTTTATTATCATTAACGACAGTGCCAGCTATAAGTTTTATATTTTTAGTTTCTATTTGCGTGATATGAGAAATTTTTCAAGTGTTTTGTGAATAGTTAGATGGTTGTCTAGTGTTTTCTCAGAGTTTCTGGGATGTTTTGTTTAGTTTGATAAGTATCTATGTATATTTATGAAGATTTAGGGATTGGTCAAGTACCAGCTGAACGGTTCTGTTTTACACTAATGGGAATTACTACAATACATTCTTTACATGATAAGTTATATATTAATATATATATATATTTATTTTATATATAATATATTTATATATAATCTATATATATATAATAATATATGTTTTTTTTTTCTTTTATGAATGTCGACATTCCCAGTTATATTACTAAACTATAATTATATAAAAGTTTATTATATATAAACGTTATAATATTATTTTATTAATAATAATGTTTAATATATACTATATATTATATATGAAATATTTTATATAATCTATATTATATATTAATAGTTATTATATTATTTTATATATAAATATATATAATAGTTTATATTATATACTATTATATATGATAAAATATTAATATAATATATATATGTTAATATATGTATATATATATATATATATATTATATATATATATATATTATATATATTATATATAGTATAATAAGTATATATTGTAATTAGTATTATATATATAATATAGTATTATTTTATAAATATATTATATATTATGATATATAAAGTTATTTTATTATTAATAATATATTTTATAATTAGCTTGAAACACAGATTCTTACATAAATCGGTAGGTGACAATGAGATATCATTAGGTTAATTAGTCATTCTTTTCTAATTAATAGGTTTATTTTAATATTATTAAAACATTAAAATTCAAAATAGTGTTAGCTTTCCCGTCCCGAGAAATAGCATTTAATGTTTTTAATGTCGGGAGGAATGAATTTTTTAATTAGCAAAATTATATTACAATAAATATTATGGTTGGTTGTTGTATCTTTCATTCGAAATCCTTTAGCAAGTTTGGAGTCCATATAAATGAGTTTTCTTGGATAACTGTCTATTGTTGCAATTTGGCCCGGCACTTATATTTGTGTTAGTTATTTCTACTGTGTATCTATATTAAATAGTTATATTATTATATATATGATATATTATATAGAATAAGTTTATATTTGTAATCACAAATATTTTTAGTATATATGTATATAAGTTACATGATATAATATAATTATAGATATATGTATAATGTTAATTTATTGGATCACATTAATCCTATTATTTATATTATATATTAGTTAAATATAATTTTTTAATTGTTTATTAATAAGTTTATTAATAATATATTAATAGTATTTCTTTAGATAAAAAGTTTAAATTATAATTTATATCTAATAGCGATCATTGTTACCATCCATATTAATTATAATCAATATAATATAAATAAGTATTTAATTTTTAGTTTTTATGACATATGTATCTTTATTCTTATGTTTAATGTTTTATACGAACAGTTACAAACATGTATTTATCTTTAGTTTTATTAAAAATAGTTATATTTTTGGGAATCAACGATGTTATTAACCCTAACGTTTCCCCCCCTTGTGTAAGTTCAATATGTAAGTTTTATATTATTTATATTAAACTGTTTTATTTTAAAAAATTTTACTTAATGTTGCATTTAATGATCAATCTGTTAAAAGAATTTTATAATTCATTAATACATGAGGTAATGTTTCAGCAAAATTTTATAATAAGTATATAAAGTTTACATATAGAACTGGTGAAAAGAAAATTTTATATATACTTTATATAAAGTTTTAAAATGAAAGTTTATATTGTAAATTCTTAAGTATCAATAGATTATTGTCCTTATTTAGGTAGGGTTACTGGGGTTTGCCCTTATGTAAGTTTGTTTTTGACGGTAGGTCGGGGAAGTAATCTATGTACTTATACTGTTGTGAAATGATCTTTTTCTTTATATGATGAACTGTTATTATATAGTAATTTTGTGATAGTATATTAACTATGTCTATAGTTTATTGAAAGTTGATTGTTAATAGTAAGAGTTTTTATAGTAGAGTTTAATAGTAAGGACGTTACCGATGTTTATATTTAAAAGATTGGCTTAGTGTAATATTATCCAGTTTACTATAAAAGTTCATGTATTAACCTCGTAAAGCACAAGTTAATTAGGTAAATAATGCTTCTGCTAAAAAACTTATGTATGGTAGTTATATGATATCCTTGGTACTCAAAAGGGATATTTAAGAATATTTCTATATGTTAGGAGTATTATTTCTAACTTTCATTAATTTATTTGTTTTACTTTATAAAGTTTTATAAATACATCCGAATTTTTATCTTATACTTTATGGTTTATTTTTAATTTAAGGTACATTTTAGGTTATTTGTTAATTCATTTCCATTTTAACATCGTTGCCAAATTATACGGAACTAGCACTCTAATATCTATATTTTCCTATCTGGCCATTACTTTAGTTTATTTTTCTTGCTCGTTTTTAATGAAGGCTTAATCTTATTGGATTTAAATTTAATTATTTATAGGTGGGCATGATTTTATGTAAAATTATTACTATTAGTTTATATAGTGGGAAATTAAGTGTTAATAATTATATGATTTTTAAGGTTATAAATTTAATATTCTTAATTTTGGGAAGTGTTTATATATTATTATTGCATATTGGAGTTTGTTTTTAATTTGTATAGTGAGGTTAATTACTATAGGCAGATTAGTGGTATTTTAAGTTAATTGTAGAAAGTTAAGATATTTATTAGGGTAATAATTAACGTTAATTAAATTAATTTTTCTTTCTTGCCTCTTTTTATAGATACTCAAATTAAGATGTGATTATGAGGGATATGGTGTACCGTTTTGGAATAAGTTAAGTGAGAAATTCTGTTTCAGGAGAGGCGAGTTTACGAAGGGAGGGACGTGTTAATAGTAAAGTTCGTGTGTGATATATACGGAATGTGTTGCAATGTAAGGTAATTAGATTCGTTTAAAGTTGTTATGTAAAGTTTTTGTGAGTAGAAGAGTTGATGTAATAGTTATATAATACGCACATGAGTTTGCGTGCAATTTGAGGAGTTTGTAAAGTCTCAGGGGGATTTATAAACTATACAGAAAGTGGTGGTTGCGTGATAAACCACGAATTGTATTGTATGGTAAATTTTTATTTTAATAAGTTTAATTTATTATAATTTCGTTTTTATATACTGTTATTATAGTATCTTTTACAGAACACTAAGAGAGATGTGTTCGTTGTATTTATCTATACTAATGTTATACTAACTAGATAACTAATCAGTAGTGTGAACGATGTGTATTATAAGGTTTGACCATGAGTCAGAGAGTTTAACTTTATTTTAAAGTTTAAAGTATTTCTTAAAGTTTTGTTGTAGAAACACGTACTGTATGTTGAACCGGCATTATTACTGGATGGGTTGTATGCGATCTGTTTCCATGTGAATTTGGAAATAGTTATTATTTCATTAATTTAGTTGGTTAATAATTCTGTTCATTTGGGGGTTTCGCCAGTCAAGAAGCCTAAATTCATTGGTCTGTTGAGTTACTGGTTCATGCCGGATGATTGCACACAGTTTTTTTAAATAGTAATTTAAAGCTAATAATTATTGAATGTAAGGTTCAATATTAGATTTTAATGAAAATTACATTAAATGTTTTATAAGTTCTATGTTAAAGCATTTATATATTAGCTTTAAAGTGAGCTTTTACTTTCATAACCCATAGTCTTATATATCATTGAAAAGACAATTTTGTAAAAGTTGTAATTGATGTTTGTATATATAAAGTAGAGAAATATACAAGCTTATTATTGAAGAAATAACATAAATATAGTAAAGAGAATATAATTGTTTTTTAATGAGAAGTAAGATAGGATGGTTTTATAAATGAGATCGTATTGTACTTTACTGTTCAGATTAGTTGTTTTCTTAGTTAAGTTTGTAGTGAAAGGGAAACGGGGACAGATATAAAAAGAGAAAGTGTATATTATCAAAGCTTAAAGAAATTGGTGTTTGGTAAGAGATGTTTAATAGGGACTATTTAAAAAGTGTTTTGGTGTCTGTATGTATAGATGATTTTAATAAGTAAATGTTCTAATTAGGTGTTTAATAAGAAGGTATATTTTAAGTTTATGTGAAGTTGGATAAATGAAAAAGTTGTGTGGTAAAGCGCTTAATTTGATAAAGGAAGTTTTACGTTGAGTATAGTTGTGGTTAAGTGATAAAACAGGAAGGAGGAAGGTTTATTGTTAATAAGTCGATTACAAGCTTTTATTTAAAGTTCAATGCTGTTATGAAGTTTATATTTATTTCATAATAAAAAGCTATATAACCCATATAAAAGTTTATGATAAGCTCTTTATGTTGAAACCGTTTATATATAAGTTTACGCCTAAAATTTATATAATACGATTTATTTTAATAAATATTGAAACCTACGTTTAATGTTGAACAATATAAAACACACTCGGTGTCCAAAGAGATTATATTATAATGATTTACTAAAAAAAGATTTATTAACTATACTCTCATACGCTTTAATAATGTAACAGTTTATATATATTATAAAATGTTTGGTTTATATAAATATTCTAAGATATACTTTCAAATACCTGTATACAAGTATAAATAATATTAAAGTTTTATATTTCTCCCAGGATAAAGGGTATCATGTAATATGAATTCCATATTAATGTTTATATAATAGTTTTTCATGTTACAGGTTTCTTATGTTAAACGGGTGGTGGGGTTCTATTTTGGTCTTATGGGTGTTCTGGCTTTTTTTACTGAATTATAAGTTTTAGTGTAAAGTTTAATGATTGGACTAAAATGCTTTGGATCCTGCTTTACACATAGAAAAGGGAATCATAATTACCTTCACAATACTAATGATTATCTATGAAAGCTTTCGTAATTGTTAAATCGTTTTACCTTTATTCTCGTAGCTTAGTCTTTCCGGCTACATTTCAGAAGATTAATCAAAACAGCTAACAATGAATCTAATTATATATTAAATAAGAACGTTTATAGTATGAAATTGAACTATATGTCAGATGTTACAAATGTAACATTTGGGCATATAGCATCAAAGTGTAGAACTTAATTTAATACTTTAGGAAAATTCAATATATCTAAATTATATTTCTTATTAAAACATTTCTTAAAAGTTTAAACTATTCTAAAATTCTAGATGCTGGGGGTGGGCAAATTAAAAGGTATAATATCAATAAAAATTCCAGAAACTTGCAATTTTCATCTCTTGGGAACTGTAATCAAAGCTAGTTCCAATGCAAGGCTATATAAAGGATATATTCATTTGTAGAATATGAATAACATTATCAAATAACGATTTAAATTAATATAGTATTTTGGGTTATTATAAGTTCTTATTGTATAAGTTTTTATTGACTAAATGATATATAAAGTAATCCAGATATTTATAGTATTATTTTAACAACGAGGATTTTTTAATCCGTGGATAAAGGCTAGTGGTGTTATACTTTTAAAGTTTTTTAAAGTTTCCTTATAAACTCTGTAAATTAGTTTTATTTCACTCGCTCTTCGATGCGATGGTATGATGCTATATAATACGTAAGCAGTAACAAGTTCTTCAAATCTACGTAGAATATTCCTAATCAACATACGACATGCTGGTTTTAATTAAGTAATCTCATTCACCCCATAATGATAGTCATTAAGTAAGAATGTTCACACTTTTTAGTTCAAGCAATACCGGGTCTTACTTGCCGTAGTTCTATCATGTAACTAATCCAAATATATATATACGCTTAATTCTATTACTCATCATATTTTTAATACAAGTTTTAGTACTATCTAATTAATTGATTTTTATGCAATACGCCTTCTACATTCCGTAAAGCATTATATCTATAGCCTTATATATAGTTATATACTACTATGCTATACTTAATTTGACAAATGTTTTTTCATTCATATATATATATCAGTACTTAACCTACTAATAGCACTATATTTACTTATATGTATAAACTATAGTATTCTATATATACTAGTTAAAACCTATCTTACACTAATCATAAGTCTATAACTAATAAGTTATTTTAATATATATATATATAAGTTTATATATATATATAAGGTTTATATAATACTATCGTTAATAGATAAAGTTTAAATATCATTTATCTTAGTTAATTTATATTATTTTAATATAACAAATAAAGTAGGAGTTTTTTTCTAAAAAGCTTTTAAAGCACAAAATTGAATGAGCTAAACGTTGCTGTATATAATTTATATATATATCACCATAATATATTATAAAATCCTAATATTACTATTACATATAAATAAAAGTACATATTATTAAATAATACTGAATTTGTCATTTATTTCAATTTCCATTTAACTAAACTTATACTAGTTTATACTTCGACTAATATCAACCTAACTAACCCTATCTAATGTTAAGTATGACGATATTATTACCTTGATCACCCATCTATCATAAGTTAATTATTAACATAAATGACAAGAATTCTATAAAAAATTAAAAAATCGTTGATGAGAATGTTTGATTTATGGGCTAATGACAATAATTTCAAAATTTTTCTATTGTAAATTAATGGGTATACATAATTTAATGAAGTTATTAATAATAGCATGAATATGATTTTCATTATAACGTCATTATAAGATATTCCTCAATATACAAAGATATTTATTTATTACTGGATAATTAAGTTTATTATTGACCAGGTCTTACGTCACAATAATATGCGGATATTTATTTTGACTAATTAATGATGATTAATTGAGAATTAAAGTATTTTATTATCAAACTTTTAAAGAAAATATGTTTCATAATAGATATAAATATTATTTAATACTAATATTAATGGACAAATAACAATATTATATATTATATTAATTACACGGAGTATATCCAATATCAGTAGTTATATATTTATCTAACCAATGTTTTTAATTTCGATACTTCTATGTTAGTTAATTCATTATATATTCAGATAGTTAATGAATAGTAAGAATAACATGGATCATTTCCTAATAAATATGAAAGAGATAAGTGGTGGAAATCTAATCTGTAATATAAATAGATGGTACTTGGTGACTAAGTAATAAAAGTATAGTATACGATTATTGAATAAATAGATACAGCCTATTATTAAATAATATAAATAACCTTACAAATTCAATAAATAATAATTTATCTTTATAGGAGATATAATGACTAATGAAAGAGATGGATAGTGCACTGACCGTCCGGTATCACTTACATATTTTCTCACGTTAATTAACCGTTACGAAAGGACTTATAGGGAAACAGTTTTTTTGAGTAATTTCGGAGGTGGTTTGACTCGTTTCTTTTTTTTTCCTTTCATGGTCAACGTACCGAATTAGATATCCCTACGGAGAACAGTATTTCTTATATTCCTAATAAACACTGAATTTAACCCTTGCTTGGTTAATAAAGTGTTTATATTTAAAGGTGCCTCTTTATTTTACCCACTCATATACTATTTCAGCTTGACAATTTCTTTTGTGATCGTCTCGGTCATATTGCCAAGCATTTGACTTGCTTCACTCATTAGGCTACAGGCATTAAAACTATCCATGTTTTTATAAAATTATAATATATAATAAGTTTAAAATAATAATAACGTTTATATCCATATATATAGTATATATACTATATATTACCATTTAACTAACTCGCTACCTTAATTAATATAACATATATAAAAACGTTATTATTCCATACTACTGGTATATATATATAATTCACAAGTACTATTAGTACTATATACCTAATACCTCTTTAATATACGTTAATAACAAGTTTATATATATTACTATTTGTATAAGTTTTCATGGATTATTTATACTAATAACTATATGCTAAGTAACTAAAATAGAACATTACTAAGTTAGGCTATATACGCACTACTAGATTATTATATAATATAAATAGGACTTGAATATACATAAGGTAAATTGTATCGGTGGAGTGTACCTCAATAAATGCTATCTGGTATAGGAATAATATAATTATTTATATAATATAGTTATTATATGTAAATAGTATATATTTGAAATTACATAGTTATATTTAATTTAATATTATTATAATTTAATAATAATTTAATATTAATATAAAGTATTTATTCTTATTATAAATAATAATATATCATATATCATATATTTTAATTTACCAATTATTATATATTATCTAGTTTTTTAATTGATATATCTATAAATACGTACTAATATTTATCAGTTATTATGTTTAATACTCTATTTCAGACCGTATATCTAATATATAGCCTGGCTCATATAACTATATCTAGATGATCACTCCTATAATTCCTAGTTACTTGATATACGTACTTACACCCACCCGTATAACTCACTTTAAGGTCAGCTAAATCAGATATATATATATAATATAGGACTCAATTACTACTAAGGGTGGGAAATTTATAGCGTGTTTTACAAGGAATTTATCTGAGGCGCATTAGAATATGATCGACAGCTTGAGGGGAATTAATGGGTGCTTTTCGCGTACACTCGCATAGAACACAATGATAGTAAATGTGCAAGCTTTATGCAGCCATGAATAGTTCTGTGAAAGACACCACGTACATTACTTCAACTATCCGTAAAATCATTTGGGGTCATCTTCTTTTTCTCGTACGCTATACACAACTATATGATACAAGTAAAATCAGGAATGACGATTTGTATCATGTCACCTTGCCAAGTGGTACTGTGTGGAGTTGATAAGTGCAAGAAAGGCTAAATGATTTGGTCTGAGTTTTCTCCTTGGGGGATTGCAAGTTCATGTTATTCATAACGTAGAGAAGCGTATCTAGGGTACGTCTATGTAGAACAAGTTTAGTACCGAATGGTACAAATCCTGTAAGGTCTCATGTAATGAAACTTAAATTGCAGTGAATAAATTCATCGAACCATGGCAGGAGCGAGCATGAGCTGACTTCGTTTGGGCATCTCGTTTGGTTAAGTTTTGTAGTTCAATTCATTATAGCTTCGTTCTGTTTCCTTATGCGAGGTATATTAAATACGTCTACGTCATGGCATCTCGGAAAATGAGTAACAGTAAATTCGTAGGACCTTCATTTAATTCTACATTATAATTTGGGTTAGAGTTTGCGATAGGGTAATTCTCGTATTGGGTTTAATTTTCTTCAATCCTCCGTACTGGGAATTATATCTTATGTCAAGCTTGTGTGGGGGTAATGGTAGCACCTATTATTTAAGGTGATTAATTCTTTAGGTCGAAGGGATAGTGCTATTTCACTGTATTTGTACTCCGGAAAGTAGACATTCTATGGAATATGTGAATGTAGAATCATTAAGCGTAGCCGCTTCTATAGCAGCTTGATCCGGAGGAAGTATGGTGGACTCAATCCAATTATACTATAATTTCTAGCAAAAAAACTCAACAAAGGGTGCTGGTAGCGAGATAAAGGAGCGGATGAATTGGGACGAATTTAAAATTTTGTATATTTATTGGAATCCTTTATAGAGAATTATGGGGGAACCATGTTAATTGAGGCACATCAGAGCATATGACACTGTTTAATTTAGGGATCCGCTTATCCCTAATATTGGCAGAGTATATTTATTATTTCGTTTTGACTACAACTTAGTAGGGACTGTTCATCGGTTGTTCTTGTGTACTGTGTCATACAAAAACTTAACTAAACTGGCATTAAAATATCAAAAGTATTGTACTAGAACCGAACATGGCTTGATAGCCGTGTCCAGTATATTTAATATATATATATGTTATATTAATTATAATTAAATATATATAGTTAAAACAATATAGTTATTATTTATGTATATATATTAATATATTAGTTTTTATTAATTAATAATATATATAATATATAATATAAGTATATATATATTATTTATATAGTATATATAATTAGTTTAATATACTATATCAGCTTATATTATAATTAATATATTTAATAATAGTATATTTTATTTTTATATATTTTAAATAGATTTATGTTTAATTATATTAATGTTTATATTATATATTTGTTTATTAATTATTAATATAAATTAAATGAATATCATTATAATATAGTTTTATATTTATAATCTATATTAAAGTTATTATTATATATAAGTTTTATATTATTAATAAAATTTAATAATATTATTATTAATAATTATTAGTAATTATATATATATTTATATTATATATATATTAATATATATATATATATTAATACATTTATATTTATATTATAATAATATATTTTTATTTATATAGGTACTTAATAGTGGAGATGGTAGAGAGAGAGATGAGAGTGAGAGAGAGAGAGAGAAGAGAGAGGAGAGAGAGAGAGAAGAAGAGGATATGTAGAGTGAGAAGTGAGAAGAGAAGGTAGAGAGAGTAGGTTAGGAATACCACCTGCTTTGGCCTAACATGGATTACACATGGATGCTCCTGGAAGTAAATTCATCATTGGCATACTCAATGTTAATGCCGTGACATGTCTACACAACTGTGGCTAGTAAATTTCAATAAATATAGACGTGTGAGAAAAAGAATTTCCTGCTGTGCCAGGTAATACTGAACTAAATAAGACACTCTTAAAGCGTCGTCCGTCAGTATTAATGATACAGAGATCTCAACGCAGATTTAGATTTAGTTGTAGAATGGTCATCCTGTACATTGCTTGTACGGCGACGCTGTTGTTCAAATGGTTTCCGTAGACTGGAGTGAGTTAAAAATTTATTCTCAAGTACATATCTATAAATGATTTATTATTTTCTCAATAGCAAATTTATTCACAAATTTTCTACATGTATTAATAAAACAAAGACATTTATATATTTGATAAAAATATGATTTATTAATTAAAGTTTATTTATAATACTGTATATATATATAATATATAATAATATTTAAATTTATGGTACATGTGAATTCTGATGGCTCGCTTTCTTGCGTAGTTTTTTTCGAGCTGATAAGCTTTGTGACAGTGTTACATAAAGAAAACTTGAGCTTTTTTGGCTGTGCGTGAAAGCGTTTCTAGATATTCTTGTCCTCTTATTTTTTATTATTAAAATATTGTATGCCCATAATAGTTCTCTAGTTTAGTTTATTAATTTATTATTCTTAGTTACAGAAGTATTGTCGTTTCAATAACAAAAATATTTAATTTACGTTTTTTAATTATTAATATTAAATGAAATGAAACTTTGATTATATTCAGATATATACGTATTATTTATATATTATATTATTATATGTAATATTATCCTATTTATTTAGTTATAGTAATAATATATAGTATAATTAGTATTATTTTATATATATATAAATTTATATGTATATAAATAGTTATTAACCACTTATTGTTATTATATATAGTTTATAATAACTTAAATAAGGCAGAATTCCAAAAAAAGAGGGTCCAGAATGAATTTTCTATAGAAATAGTAAATGATAACACTTACAAGGAAAACCAATTACTATTTAGATCAAGCGGTATAAGAGTCTTATTTACCATCATGTAAAAAATCTGCTTAATATATAGAACACAAGTTACAGATAAAAATTATAATTACTATATATAGCAATCAGCGGTATAAAGCTTATTATATGTGTAAAGTCGTTTTATGAATTTAAAACTAACGAATATCCTACGAGTAGACCGCATAGGAATAAGTAGGATGTTCAAGAGGAGGATTCCATTCCTCTCTCTAAGGATTCGAAAGGGGGAACATTTGGTTCCATTCCATTACTGGATCGAGCCCCCTTAATGGAATAAAGTTTATGCAATGTTTCTGCAAAGTTGATTTAATTAGGTGGGGCTCGAAAGCGATGGGGGACAGAGGAGGGGGGACGGACGAACTTTAACTTTTTTACGTTATTTATTACGCTGATTTCAAATATGTAATTTTGATATAATTAGATTAGTCGTAATATTTCTACACTATCTAATAATGAGATATTATATAATAAAGAATATAGTTTTAATCGCATTATATAAGTTATATTTATATTAATATAAGTTTATATATCATATTCTATATATTTATATATATAATATTATATATATTATATATTTATAATAAATCATATAATAGTTTATGATTTAGTAGTTTATCGGCCTACGTCTTAAAATATGGGACTCTGGGCTGGAGCCCATCCAAATTAAAAATGCCAGGCAGAAATGATCTGATAGGGTATATATGAATATTTTTTGCTTCTTACTAGCAAAAATGATAAATATTGATTTTTATTTACTTTATAAAACAATTGAATACATAAAAATTAGTTATCAATAAGATTAGAAAAAATGCTTTTTTTGGCAACACAGTGCTATATTTGTTGTTGTTCGATATTTTGGGTATTTTTCTAATATTATTCCTGTTATTATAAATTTGGGCTTGCTAAAAATTAACAGCCTTAAAGATAGGGCTGTGGCGCCGGTAGCCGGATCCACGGAAGCTGAAGGTTTTGGGTGAAGCCGGAGCCGTGGAGCCGCAAGCGAAACTTTTTGAGGGTCTGGAGCGGAGCCGGAAGCCGGAGGCCAAAAATTTGGGAGAAGGCGAGGACCGGAAGTCGGAGGCGTAAAATTTTTAAAGTAGGGACTGAGCCGGAGCCGGAGCCGGAGTCGGGCCGCAAAAAAGGAGGCTACTCCGGCTCCGGCAAATACACTAAAGTATTATTAATTTTATTACTACAGTATATATTAATAATCTATAAATGTTATTTATTATAATTAAAAGTTTATAATAAAGTTTAATTATTAATAATATATTATAATATATGATGTTTATTAAATAAGTTTGTATGTATATATATGCATTATTTTTTTGTTATATGTAGTATTATGTATGTCTTATTACATATATGAGGGTAGTATATCAAACATACCAATTTCTTATGTATTAGCTTCCTTAATTGTCACAAGTCTTATAATTAATAATAAGTTTTATTTATATAAATAATTGATTTATTATAAAAGTTTCTAATATATATATTTATTTTTCTTATATATATAAAATCATACAATAAATTTTATATATAAAATAGTTTTAATAATGTTATGATTTGATTCTATTTATATATATACAGATTTTATATAATAATGTCTATAATATAATGTTTATTCAATTAGTATACTATATAATAACAGTATACATTTTTACAATTATACATTAATACAGTATATACAATATAAATATAGTATATTATATATTATTTATAATTTGTTTACGAGAATTTGGATACACTTCAAAAGTATTAATTGGTGTTTAATAGCAATGCTGTCAAGGATAATTATTTTAATAGCCGTAGAAGTTACGTAGTTAATGTATAGAAGAAAAGTGTTTTAATAGATAATTTTGTTAAAATGATTTTATATATAAAGTTTTATATTAAAAGTTTAATATAAATATTTTAGAGTATCATAAAAGTTTATTAATAAATAGATATTTCAATTTATATTTCAGTTTATATAAATAAGATTTATTATATTAGTTAGATTAAATATCATATATTAACTAAATAAAGTATTATATTTAAAATAAATGATATTATGTTAATAAATATAATATTTTTTAATATCAAAGTTTGTCATATACTATATAATTTATATATATAATAAAGTTTTGTATAAAAAGTTTATTATTTTATAAGTTCATATTATATATATATTATTAATATAGTTTTGTCTAAATATGATAAAATCTCTTTTTTATATAGCGTCTTTCTGTTTATGATTGATGTGTTTAAACTATTGTAAAAACTGTTTTTTTTAAATGTACACTAATAGTTATATATAGGGGTTCAGGGGAGGGAGTCTTTATTTCGTTAATAAACTTTAATATAGATATTTAATAGGTGTTTACCGTTTATATTAAATCCTAATTGATGGGTTAATGTAAATAGTTTTTATGGGATGTAGGAAGTCAACTTGATAAACCAAGTATATGAATATTAAGGAGAATTATACGCTCACATACATTTTGTTTTTAATGAATGTTAAAAGTTTAACTCTTCTTATATCTTGTGGAATGTACAAAGTTTAATCTTTTTCAATTCGTATCAGATAAGTTTTATAGTAAATAGGGTTACCATACAAGGAAATTTATGGATATGGGAATCACTCGAGTTCAGTTATCTAATTTAGGATCAATGCAAAAGTTATAGATAGTCTTAACAGTCTAATAACTGTAAGTGTATTCTATACTCAATGGGGTCACATAAGTCTATCATTCTATAATTGGACGAGTCTTGTATATCTTTAGATTATAATGAAAGAATTAATTTTAAAGTAATTAGAATAGGAGTGATAGCTAAAAGGTAACATCGATTGTAATATAATAAACACGTTTTTATATAATAAATTTTCAAAAAAACATGTCATATGTGAACTAAATGTTAAGGGAAAACTTGTGTGTTTAACTAGAGTACACAAGTTTAACTATGGTTAACATGTTTTCTTTGTAAAGTTATTGTTGTAAAAAGTTGTGTTACTATAATTCAAAGATTTTATATACTAGTATATGATTTGTTTTATCTTGGGTTATTAGTTTAAAGATATATAAGATGTGAGTGTGAGAAAGCTCGTTCAATGTAGTTAATGTTTTCATCTTTTAGCTGACCAGGAATTTAAAGCAGTATCTGTGTTGTGTAGAAGAAGTATCTCAATATTAGCAAGTAATGAGTAAAATCTGGAACAAGTTTAAGTCCACCTATTAGAACTGAGAGTGGTGTGGGATGTAAAAAAAGATTATATTGTTGTAAAGAAATTAGTTTCTATATGAAGTATTTAAAAAGATATAATTCAAAATAAAAATATAAAAGTTTATGCTTAAAAAAGCTCCATATATGTAAAGGTTTGTAGGAGGATCGCTTCTTTGGGTTATATTAAAAATAGGTGTATTTATCTGATTACACAGGGCAAAGACTAAGGATATGTTTATGTTTAAATGTGTTATCATAATTTTAAAGTTTATATACGTAAATATGAAATTTATATGGATGAAGATAAAAAACAATATTTTGAATAAACAGGGTTATGTGATGTAAAGTTTATTCTTAAAGTTTAGATTGTAAAAAGAAAAGATTATTCACTTCCTGTTCTTTTATTTTAGAACGTGAATGTATAATAAAGCTTGATGTAAAGTTTATTTAATGTAAAGTTTATTTTAAAGTTTATTTTAAGTTTATGCAAAGTTATGTAAAGTTTGTAAAGTTTATATAAAGTTTATATAAAGTTTATGTAAAGTTTATTTAAAGTTTATGTAAAGTTTATATAAAGTTTATATAAAGTTTTATCTAAAATTTATGTAATTTATATAAAGTGAAACGTAAAATTTTATATAAGTTTATATAAAGTTTTATTAATGTTTACATAAAGTTTATATAAACGTTTAATGTAAAGTTTATATAAAGTTTAATATAAAGTTGTAATAAAGTTATATAAAGTTATATAAAACTTATTGTAAAAGTTTATTAAAGTTTATGTACAGGTTTATGTAAAGTTTATGATAAGGATTTTTTTGTAAAGTTTATGTAAGTTTATATAACGTTAATGTAAAGTTTATATAAAGATTAAAATATTTTTCTATGTAAAGTTTTATATACAAGTTTTATATAAAAGTTTATATAAAAGTTTATGTAAAGTTTATGTAAAGTTTATTTTAAAGTTTATTTAAAGTTTATGTAAAGTTATGTAAAGTTTGTAAAGTTTATATAAAGTTTATATAAAGTTTATGTAAAGTTTATATAAAGTTTACGTAAAGTTTATATAAAGTTTATGTAAAGTTTATGTAAAGTTTATTTTAAAGTTTATGTAAAGTTTTATATATAAGTTTATCTAAAGGTTTAATAATAAAGTCTTGTGTAAAGTTTTGTAAAGTTTAATTTTAAAGTTTTATTTATAGTTTTTCTTCATAGGTTTATGTAAAGTTTGTAAAGTTTATTATAAAAGTTTATATAACAGTTTAAATGTAAAAGTTTATATAAAGTTTACGTAAAGATTTATATAAAGTTTATATACAAATTTTAATAAAGTTTTGTAAATTTAATATAACTTTTATGTGAAGTTTAATGTAAAGTTTATGTAAACGTTTATTGTAAAGTTTAAATCTGATAAATAAGTTAGAAGTTTATATAGAAGTTTATATAGTTTATATATATGTTTTCTATATAAAGTTTATTTAAAAAAAGTTTGTTTAAAGTTTATATAAAATTTATTTAAAGTTTATGTAAAGTTTATATAAAGTTTATGTAAAGTTTATATAAAGATTATATAAAGTTTATATAAAGTTTATATAAGTTTATGGTAAAGTTTTATATAAAGTTTATAAGTTATATAAAGGTTTTATATGCCGGTTCATATAAAGTTTATTATATAAAGTTTTAATTATAAAGTTTATATTAAAGTTTTATATAAAAGTTTTATTATATAAAGTTTATATAAGTTTAAAATAAAAGTTTATATTAACTAATCGATAAAGTTTTATATCAAGTTTATGTAAAGTTTATGTAAAGTTTATATAAAGCTTGCCTGTAAAGTTTATGTAAGTTTATGTAAAGTTTTATTGTAAAGTTTATATAGAAGTTTATATAAAAGTTTATGTAAAGGTTTTATGTTAAAGTTAATGTAATGTTTAGGTAAGTTTATGTACATTTAATGTATTATTTCTGTATTTCTTATATAAAGTTTATGTAAAGTTTATATAAAGATTATATAAAGTTTTTATAAACAACGTTTTATATAAAGGTATATATATAAGTTTATATATTATATAAAGTTTATATAAAGTTTATGTAAAAGTTTATGTAAAAGTTTATATAAAGTTTATGTTAAGTTTATATACTTTTATATACAAGTTTAATTTAAAAATTTATGTAACGTTTTCTTAATTTATATAAGTTTATGTAGTTTTATAAAAGTTTATATAAAGTTATATAAGTTTATATAAAGTTAAAATAAAGTTTATTACAAGTATATATAAAGTTTATATGCAAAGTTTATATTTACAAGTTTATGATAAGTTTATTTTTTAAAGTTTATGTAGAGTTTATGTAAAATTTATATGTTATAAAGTTTTTATAAAGTTAATGTAAGTTTAATATACAAATTAAACTGGAATTTTACAATAACGTTTAATATACTAGTTATGGTAAAGTTTATGTAAAGTTTTAATGAAAGTTTATGTAAAGTTTATGTAACAGTTTCATATTAAAGTTTAAAATATAAACGTTTTAAATGTAACGTTTATGTACAATTTATTACAGTTTATCTTAAAGTTTAATGGTACAAGTTTTAATCGTAAAGTTTTGTGTAAAGTTTATATAAGTTTATATAATAAAAGTTTATGTAAAGTCTTTACATAAAAGGTTAGTAAGTTTATATAAAGTTTTATAAGTTTATATTAAAGTTTACATAAAGTTTAAATAAAAGTTTTATATAAAAATTATGTAAGAGTTTTATATATAGTTTTTTATGTAAAGTTTTATGTAAAGTTTTATGTAAAGTTTATGTAAAGTTTATACTAAAGTTTATGTAAAGTTTTATGTAAAGTTTATATAAAGTTTTATGTAAAGTTTATATAAAGTTTATGTATATTTTATGTAAAGTTTATGTAAAGTTTTCTGTAAAAATTACATGTAAAGTTTATATAAAGTTTATGTAAAGGTTTATATAAATTTTATGCTAAAGTTTATGTAAGAGTTTATATAAAGTTTTATATAAAGTTTTTATGTTAAAGTTTATATAAAGGTTTATGTGCAGTTTAGCATAAAGTTTATATATAAAGTTTATGTTAAGTTTAATGTAAAGTTTAATGTTAAAGTTTTATATAAGTTTTTATAAAGTTTTTATGATAATAGTTTTATATAAAGTTTATTTAAAGTTCATGTAAAGGTTTATCTTTAAAGTTTAACGTAAAAGTTTATCAATAACAGTTTATATAAAGTTTCTATATTCATTTATGGTTAAAGTTTATATAAAGTTTATGTGAAGTTTATGTAAAGTTTATGAAAAGTTTATATAAAGTTTATGTAAAGTTTATATAAAGATTATTTAAAAGTTTATATAAAGTTTATATAAAGTTTATGTAAAGTTTATATAAAGTTTATAAAAAGTTTGTATAAAGTTTATATAAAATTTATTTAAAGTTTATGTAAAGTTTATGTAAAGTTTCTTTAAAGTTTATGTAAAGTTTATGTAAAGTTTATATAAAGTTTATATAAAGTTTATATAAAGTTTATATAAAGTTTATGTAAAGTTTATATAAAGTTTATATAAGTTTATTAAAAGTTGTTATTTTTAAAGTTTTAATGGAAAGTTTATTTAAAGTTTATGTAAAGTTTATGTAAAGTTTATGTAAAGTTTATATAAAGTTTATATAAAGTTTATGTAAAGTTTCTGTAAAGTTTATTTAAAGTATATTTAAAGTTTATGTAAAGTTTATGTAAAATTTATATAAAGTTTATATAAAGTTTATATAAAGTTTATGTAAAGTTTATATAAAGTTTACGTAAAGTTTATATAAAGTTTATATAAAGTTTATATAAAGTTTATATAATTTATTTAAAGCTTTATATAAAGTTTATATAAATTTATATATAAAGTTTATATAAAGGTTCATATAAAGTTTATGTACAAATAACCCCAGAAAAGTTTATATAAAGTTTAATGTAAAGGTTTTAATGTAAAGTTTATTAACCTCTTTGTATAAGTTTATGTAAAATTTATTTTAAAGTTTATTAAAGTTTATCATAAAGTTTATATAAAGTTTAATGTAAAGTTTATGTAAGTTGATTTTAAAAGTTCATTTTAGTTTTGAAATAAAAGTTTGTAAAAGTTTTTAAAAGTTTATGATAAAGTAGTTATCTAAACGTTTATGTAAACGTTTATATAAAGTTTACATAAAGTTTATATAAAGTTTAACGCAAATGTTATGCTAATAAGTTTATTTAAAGTTTATGTAAAGTTTATATAAAGTTTATATAAAGTTTATATAAAGTTTATGTAAAGTTTATGTAAAGTTTATTTTAAAGTTTATTTAAAGTTTATGTAAAGTTATGTAAAGTTTTTAAAGTTTATATAAAGTTTATATAAAGTTTATGTAAAGTTTATATAAAGTTTACGTAAAGTTTTTTAGTTATTGTGTTTATCATTTAAAGGGAAGTTTAATGTAAAGTTTATAGAAGTTTATGTAAAGTTTATGTAAAGTTTATGTAAAGTTTATATAAAGATTATATAAAGTTTATGTAAAGTTTATGTAAAGTTTGTATAAAGTTCATGTAAAGTTTATATAAAGTTTATGTAATGTTTATGTAAAGTTTATGTAAAGTTTTATGGGCATGATCCAATATTTTGCTGGGGCTGATCCCAGTTTTCAGCCCAACCTAAAAATGGACATAAAATTCGGAATTTTCAAAGACTCTTTGACTATATAAACCCAAAATAGAGCTCATTCTCACTTTGTTTCCTGTGGTTTTTTCTGTGGCTGTTAGTTCATAACTTCAGAATTTTTTCAATTTTTTCAAAAATTTCATGTTTTTTGACTATTTTCATATCAAGTTTCAGATTTTTTTGCGAAAATGACTTCCAAACTTGGAAATAGCATAGATGGGTCCATTAGCTACAATATGCACTGATTTTATTTTCGAATTTTTTAGTTTTGTGCTCAGCGTTGTCCAATTTCCAAACCCATTTTTTTTGAATTTGAAAAGTGAAAAATTGACATATTTTTTTTTCTACCCATCCGATCAACAACATTTTCAGGGCTTGTATAGTCGGGCAAGATGCATCTTTTTTTACTTGATAATTTTTTTTGTATACTTGCAATAGAAAATTTTTAAAAATTTTCAAAAAGTTTTTTTTTTTTTGAAAAATTTGTCTTCCCAAGAACAAACCAAAACCTATTGCATATACAAAGAAATTATCATAAGTCAAAAAGATGCATCTTGGCCCGACTATACACAGCCCTGAAATTTGATAGTTGATCCGATGGGTAGAAAAAAAAATATGTCAATGTTTCACTTTTCAAATTCCAAAAAAATGCGGATTTGGAAATTGGACACGCTGAGCACAAAACTAAAAAATTCGAAAATAAAATCAGTGCATATTGTAGCTAATGGACCCATCTATGCATATTTCAAGTTTGAAGTCATTTCGCAAAAAAATCTGAAAGTTGATATGAAAATAGCTACAGGCCTAGTAAGATCTTTGAAAAATTGAAAAATTCTGAAAGAGCATGACTACAGTCACAGAAAAACACCGGGAACAAACTGCTTTTAGAGGCCCAAAAAAACACGCTCATTTTGGTGTTTATAATAGTCCAAAATTCGGCTGAAAATTCCGAAATTTTATGTCCATTTTTAGGTTGGGCTGCAAAACTGGGATCAGCCCCAGCAAAATATTGGATCACTGCCCTTTATCATAAAGTTTATGTAAAGTTATTAAAGTTTATGTAAAGTTTATATAAAGTTTATATAAAGTTTATATAAAGTTTATGTAAAGTTTATATAAAGTTTATAAATAGTTTATGTAAAGGTTATGTAAAGTTTATGTAAAGTTTATGTAAAGTTTATGTAATTTATGTAAAGTTTATGTAAAGTTTATGTACATGTTTGTAAATAAAGTTTTTATGTAAGTTTATATAAATGTTTATGTAATGTTTAATATAAGTTTGTGTAAGTTTACTGTCAAGTTTCATGTTAAAGTGTATATAAAGTTTATATAAAGTTTATATAAAGTTTATATAAAGTTTATATAAAGTTTATTTAAATTTTATGTAAAGTAATGTAAAGTTAATATAAAGTTTATTTAAAGTTTATGTAAAGTTTATCGTAAAGTTTTATGTAAAATGTTGAAGATAATTCTATGTAAAGTTTTAAATGTATTAAATGTAAATTTTATATAAAGTTATGTAAAGTTTATTAAAAAGATTATATAAAGTTTATATAAAGTTTAATATAAAGTTATTATATAAGAGTTTATAATAAAGTTTATATAAAGTTTAAATAAAGTTTATTATATAAAGTTTATATAAAGTTTATATAAAGTTTATATAAAGTTTATATAAAGTTTATATAAAGTTTATATAAAGTTTATATAAAGTTTATATAAAGTTTATATATATCTTAATGTAAAGTTTATGTAAAGTTTATGTAAAGTTTATATAAAGTTTATTTAAAGTTTATGTAAAGTTTATGTAAAGTTTATATAAAGTTTATGTAAAGTTTATGTAAATTTATGTATATAATATGTAAAGTTTTATATAAAGTTTATGGAAATAAATGTGATGTTTTGTTAAAAAGATACAAGTATAGTCTTATACGATTTTTCTGCCCTTTATTCCAACGTCTATTTAAGTTTATGTAATAAGTTATGTTAAGTTTTGTAAAGTTTATGTTAAGTTTCTATAAAGTTTATAAATGTAAAGTTTCATATAAAGTTTAGGGTAAAGTTTATAAAAAAAATTATTCAGCAGTTTATTTAACGTTTTATTTAAGTTTATGTAAATTTCTTTAAAGTTTTTAGAAAGAATGGATAAATCTTTAATTTAATCTTCATGAACTTCGTATTTTTAAAGTTTATTTTAATGTATTGTAAAGTTAATGTAAAGTTTTGTAAAGTTTAATTATAAAGTTTTATAGTAAAGTTTATGTAAAGTTTATATAAAGTTTACGTAAAGTTTTATATAAAGTTTTTATATAAAGTTTATGTAAAGTTTATGTAAGTTTATATAAAGTTTTATGGTGAAGTATGCAAAGATTATGTAAAGTTTATGTAAAGTTTATATATAAGGTTTCAATAAAGTTTATATAAAGTTTATATAAATGTTTTATGTAAAGTTTAAATATAAAGTTTATCAAAAGTTTGTTTAAAAGTTTATATAAAATTTATTTAAAATTTATTGTAACTTTAATGTTCAGTTTATGTAAAGTTTATATACAAGATTATATAAAGTTTATATAAAGTTTATATAAGTTTATGTAAGTTTATATAAAGTTTACTTAACTTTAAATTAGCTTTTATATAAGGTTATATAAAGTTTAATTATATAAAGTTAAATAAAGTATTCTAATAATTTATATTAAAGTTTATTATATAAGTTTTATATAAAGTTTAAAATAAAGTTTATATAAGTTTATATAAAGTTTATATAAAGTTTATATACAAGTTTGATGTTGGTTTTTAATAAGAAATCTATGAAAAAGCAAGTGTAAGTTTATACATGTTTATGTTTAAAGTTTTAATGTAAAGTTTATATAAAGGTTTATATAAAGGTTATGTAAAGTTTATGTAAAGTTTTATGGGCATGTTTATGTAAAAGTTTATGTAAAGTTTACTTAAAGTAAGAAAATTTTATAACAAGTTTATGTAAAGTTTATATAAAGATTATATAAAGTTTATGTAAGTTTATATAAAAGTAGCCTATATAGTTTATATATATATATAATCTTTAGATAAACTTTTTATGTAAAAAGCTATCTAAAGTTTATATAAGTTTATTTAAAGTTTATATATTTATATAAAGTTTATTTAAAATTTATGTAAAGTTTTGTAGAATGATTTTATATAAGTTTATGTAAATTTAATTTATAAAGTTTATATTAAGTTTATATAAAGTTTATATAGAAGTTTTAAAAACGTTATATAAAGTTTCATATAAAGTTTATGCAAAGTTTATGTAAAGTTTTATGATAAGTTTAATGTAAAGTTTAAATGTAAAGTTTATGTAAAGTTTGATGTATAGTTTATATAAAGTTTATGTAAGTTTTTATAATAAAGTTATATAAAGTTTAACATCCGTTTATATGAAAGTTTAATGTAAGTTTTATCTAAAGTTATGATTTAAAGTTATATAGTTTAATGTAAAAGTTTATTAAAAAGTTTATATAAGTTTATATTAAAGTTTTATATACAAGATTACGTACAGTTTATGTAAAGTTTTGTAAAGTTTATCTAAGTTAATGTTAACGTTTATATTAATGATTCATATAATGCTACTCCACAATTTGATGTCAAAGTTTATTCAGAGTGAGTGAATTTTTAAATACAATTTTATGTAAAGTTTATGTAAGTTTATATATAAAGTTTAATATAATAAAGTTTTAATGTAAAGTTTACATAAAGGTTACGCTGAAAGTTTATATAAAAGTTTATAAGTTTATATAAGTTATATAAATTTATATAAAACTTTACTATAAACTTTTACATAAGACTTTAATTAAACTTTAAATAAACTTTAACATAAACTTTACATAAACTTCTACCATAAACTTATCAATAAAACTTATCATAAACGTTGCATAAACTTTATATAAAACTTTATTATAAACTTTTTTATAAACTTTATATAAACTTTATAATCAACTTAATATAAACTTTATATAACTTTACAGTAACTTATATAAACTTTATCATAGAACGTAACATAATTGTTAACATAAACTTATGATATATATATAAGATCTAAACTTTATATAACTTTAAATAAACTTTACGTAAACTTGAGATTAACAGAAAGACAAACATATATATTATTTTATAATTCATACAAAATTACATTAAACTTTATATAAATCCTTTAGTTTAAATAGCATGCACTAGCAGGTTACTTTTACATAAATTTTACATAACCTTTACATAAACTTTAACGTAAAATTTAACTTTACATAACTTTATATAAACTTTATATAAACTTTATATAAACTTTACATAAACTTTACATAAACTTTACATAAACTTTACACAAGCTTTATATAAACTTTACATAAACTTTACATAAACTTTATATAAACTTTATATAAACATATAATATATATATACTTTATATAAACTTTACATAAACTCTTATATAACCTTATATAATAAACTTTTATATAAACTTATATAAACTTTATCATAACTTTTATATAATAAACTTTATCATAAATTTTTTTATTATAATTGGAACTTAAATATAACTTTATATAACTTTTACATAACTTTTATAACTTTATATAACTTTAATAATAATCTTTATATAACTTTACATATAAACTTTATCTAAGCCTTTCATCAAGTTTAATAAATTTTATATAAACTTTAAACAAACTATTTATAAATACTTTAATATAAACTTTACATAACTTTATATAAACTTATATAACTTTATGTAATCTTTATATTAAACTTATAAAATTTACATAATCTTTACATAAAATTTACATAAACTTTATATAAACTTTATAAACTTTACATAAACTTTATATAAACTTTATAATAACTTTACGTAAACTTTATATAACTTTACATAAACTTTATTAAACTTTATATAACTTTACAACTTTACATACACTTTGCATAACTTTTAAATAAAACTTTAAAATAAACTTTACATAACTTTACATAAAACTTTATATAACCTTTATATAAAACTTTATATAAACTTTTTTTACATAACTTGTAATAAACTTAAATAAACTTTAACATAAACTTATATATACTTTACCTAACTTTATATAAACTTTACACTAAGCTTTTATAAACTTTATATAAACTTTACAAACTACTAGTATTACACTTTATAAACTTTATATAAACTTTACATAAACTTTACATAAACTTTATATAAACTTTATATAAACTTTATATAAACTTTACATAAATTTTACATAACTTTATATAAACTTTACATAAACTTTACATAAACTTTTCATAAACTTTAAATAAACTTTACATAAACTTTACATAAACTTTATATAAACTTTAAATAAACTTTATATAAACTTTACATAAACTTTACATAAACTTTACATAAACTTTAACATAAACTTTATATAATAAACTTTACATAAACTTTATTTCAACTTTATTTAAACTTTATATAAACTTTATATAAACTTTATCAAACTTTATATAAACTTTATTTAAACTTTATATAAACTTTATATAACCTTTATTATAAACTCTATATAATAAACTTTATATAAACTTTATATAAACTTTATATAATCTTTTTATAAACTTTACATAAACTTTATATAAACTTTACATAAACTTTACATAAACTTTACATAAACTTTACATAAACTTTACATAAACTTTACATAAACTTTACATAAACTTTATATAATAAACTTTATATAAACTTTACATAAACTTTACATAACTTTATATAAACTTTAACATAAACTTTATATAAACTTTTATAAACTTTACATAAACTTTCATTATAAACATTCAAACTTAAAATCCTATAAACATAGGTACTTTATATACAACATTACATCTTCCACATGGTTAATATACTTCACGAACCAAACATTACATAACTTTACATAAACTTTATATAAACTTTACCTAACTTTATATAAACTTTAACATAAACTTACATAACCTTTAACATAAACTATTTATAAACTTTATAAAAGCTTTACATAAACTTTATTATAAACTTTACTAACTTTCCATAAACTTTACATAAACTTTATATAAACTTTACATAAACTTTATATAAGGGCATGATCCAATATTTTGCTGGGGCTGATCCCAGTTTTCAGCCCAACCTAAAAATGGACATAAATTCGGAATTTTCAGTCGATTTTGAACTATATACAACAATCCAAATGGTTAGCTTTTTTTGGCGCTCTTAAAACGTTTGTTTCGGTGTTTTTTTTCTGTGACTGTAGTCCATAACTTCAGAATTTTCAATTTTTCAAATCCATGGTTTTGACTATTTTCATATCAACTTTCAGATTTTTTTTGCGATGACTTCAAACTTGAATTGCTAGATGGTCCCATTAGCTACAATAATGCAACTGATTTATTTCGAAGTTTTTAGGTTTTGTGCTCAGCGTTGTCTTCCAATTTCAAACCCATTTTTTTTTTTGAATTTGAAAGTGAAAAATTGAC
>JABUQX010128315.1:12500-30154 GCA_015478945.1 Trachelipus rathkii
TCTTCTTCTTCTTCTTCTTCTTCTTCTTCTTCTTCTTCTTCTTCTTCTTCTTCTTCTTCAACTTCTTCTTCTTCTTCCTCTTCTTCTTCTTCAACTACTTCTTCATAAAAAGCAAACCTCCTGTAAGGTATGTTAAAAAAAGTTAACTTCTTCTTCTTCTTCTTCTTCTTCTTCTTCTTCTTCTTCTTCTTCTTCTTCTTCTTCTTCTTCTTCTTCTTCTTCTTCTTCTTCTTCTTTCTTCTTCTTCTTCTTCTTCTTCTTCTTCTTCTTCTTCTTCTTCTTCTTCTTCTTCTTCTTTTCTTCTTCTTCTTCTTCTTCTTCAAATGCGACTTCAAATTTTTTCTTCCTTCTTCTTCTTCTTCTTATTATTATTATTATTATTATTATTATTATTATTATTATTATTATTATTATTATTATTATTATTATTATTATTATTATTATTATTATTAAGGAGATTGGTCTTTGAGCTTCTAATCAACTTTGCCTTTTATTCTACTTATAGATTAGAGTTAATGAGCCAGATATTGTAAAATCAATCTATGGAAAACTAGTGAAAATGAACTAGATTTTCACTTTATTTGAACACTAGAATTAGTGAGCTAAGTATAAACTAATTATAAACTAGGTATAAAGCTAAGTAAGAGTTATCGTATAAACTAAGTCTAAAATTAGAATTAGTGGATTTCAACTCGATTTTTACTTTAGTAGAACACTACAATTAGTGAATTATATATCGTAAAATCAAAAAGATTTGTTTTAGATATTGAACAATCAAACAGATTTGTTCTGGAACAGTGAACACATCTAACACCATAAATAAATCATATACCCCAAAGCATCAAATACTAGATATGGTAAAATCAAACATATATGCTCTGGATATATTAAAATCAAACAGATCTGTTCTAAGACAGTGGACACACCTAACATAATAAATGAAAAAAAAACATACCAGATTAGCCTTGAATGAACTTTAATATCTTTGTTTGTCGGTGTTCTGTAAGTTCTTCTTCTGATACAAATCTTTTGATGTCATCAAAGATTATTGGAAAAGCTAATAGAGCCCATGGTATTATAGGAAAACTTTTAAATTAGATTAAAAATTGGTTATTGGATCGATGACAATTAGTCGTTATCAATGGTAAATTCTCATAACGGGCGAATGTTACTAGTGGTGTACCGTGTACCCCAAGGATCTATAATAGGTCTAATATTGTTTATCAGACACGTAAATGACATAGATGATGATAATGTTATAAACAATATTTCAAAATCTGCTGGTACGAAACTTGGAAATCGCATAAATTGTGAGAAAGATTATCAATTACTCCAAAGTGATTTGAATTGGATTGTTAATTGGTCAAAAACATGGCAAGTGAAATTTAATCCCGATAAATTTAAGGTTTTACATTTTGGGAGAAGTAGGAACAATGAATATGATTACATAATGATTACATAATAATTAATAAGTATTTAAAGTTTGCGAAACAACATGTTAAAGCTGTTAAGAAAGCTAATAATGCTCTAGGGTTTTTTGCCAGAAACTTAGAATATAAATGTTAAAATATAATAGTTTCTCTCTATAAAACGTTAATTAGACCTCATCTGGAAATTAGTGCAATATAGTTTTGAGCTCATACCTCAAGAAGGACATATAAAAAATTGAAAGAATTCAAAGAAGGGCAACCAAATTATTGCCAGAATTGAGAGGTAAATCAAGAACACGACTACGTGATTAGATAGTCCATGTCTTTAGAGACCAAAAAGAAAAGATTGAGGGGAGAAATTATTTGAAGTTTTCAAGATACTAAATAATTTGGACACATATCGATAAAGAACCATTAGTGTGGAGAATCATATATTTTTAATATGTAAGCACCACAAAGTAATGGGCATAAACCTTTTGTCATAACGATTTCAAAAAACAAATATAGCGAAAGAATTGTCTTGCTTTTCACTTCGATGTAATAGAGAAGTGGAATAGTCTGTTCTCTTATGGGAAATAGTGGGAATGCAGGCGCTAACATCGATTACATTGTCAAGAAAAAGTTTAGATAAACAGCTTTAAAAAAAGGATATTGGTCTGTGAACGTCAATACAACTCGATTTTACACTTAATTCAAATACAAAAAATTAGTAGTATCCTGAATATGGTAAAGATCAAAAAACTAAAAAAATTGGAAATCATTTAGAAAATGTGTTTAGGAGGTAGCAGGCCGTAAAAGAAGGAATTAACGGCTTGTAGTAGCTATGATGTTGAGGGCTTGCAAAGTATCCGTTTCAGGAATTAGTGAGTGATCGAAATCGATCGCACTTAACCTGTAATAAATAAGGCTTTGATGTTTAGCCGCATACGAACGATCTATTACATAATAACTGTAATGCAAAACGTGTAGTAAGTGGCTTTGATGTTTATCGCATAGGAACATATATGTTTCTAAGACTGTGATACAACTATTTCGATGTCACGCTGAATGAGCTTGTAGTTGAATGGCTTTGATCGTTTTTCCGCATAGGAATACAATATCTGTTCTATAGAGCGGTGATCTAATGTGTCACACTAATTTAACTGTAGTAAATAAATTTTGATCATTCGACGCGCATAGAAGACATCAATCTGTTTCTTAAGACGGTGAATCAGAATTCGATCACAACACAATAAATAAAGCAATAATACTTAACATACTATGATGTTTTGTATTGATTAGAAGGCAGATGTCTGCTCTAAGTTGAGAGCAAGACTCAATATGTTACAGTGTAGAAAGTGAGGTAAAATAATATGCTTATTTAAAAAATAGCATAACAGGGTTTTTTTTTAAATATTAACATGTTAATCAGAAACCAAAACAAATTAAAAATAAACAAAAAATAGCCTAACAGACTAGCCCTGAAGGTGGGGGAACGTGTAGTCCTTTTGCTAGTCGGTGTTCTGGTAGGTTTCTGTAGTTCTGTAGTTCTTCTTCTTTTCTTCTGTCTTCTTTCTTGCTTGCTTCTTTCTTCTTCTTCTTCTTCTTTCTTTCGTTCTTTCTTGTGCTTCCCAACCTTTTTCCTTTCCCGTCCCCCTTGATTTCTGTGCCGCCCCTCCCTCCCCCTTTTCCCCCCTCCTTTCTTTTCCTTTCTTCTCTCCTCCTTTTTTCTCTGTTTTTTTTTTCTTTCCCTTTCCTTTCCTTTCCTTCTCCCCCTTTTTTCGCCTCTCCTTCTCCCCCTGCCCTCCTTTTTTCCTCCTCTTTCCCCCCCTCTCTCCTTTCCTTTTTCCTGCTTTTTTTTTCTCTCCTCCCTCCTTCCTTTTTCTTTCTGTCTTCTTCTTTCCCCCTCTTCCTTTCCCCTCCCCGTTCCCCCTCCGTTCCTTTTCCTTCCCTGCCTCTTTCTTTTCCTGTTTTTTCTTCCCTCTTTCGGCCCTTCTTCTTCCGTTCTTCCTTCTCCGCCCCCTTCTCTTCTTTCCTCCCTTCACTTTCCCTCTTTATACGGCCGCTTTCCTTATTCCTCTCCTTCTTCTCTTTCCCCTTTTTCCTTTCCCCTCCTGCTTCCCATTCCTGGTCATTTCTTTTGCTTCTTTTTCTCCTTTTTCCTTTTCTTCTGCTAACTCCCTTCCCCTCTTTCTCTTTCTTTTTTCTCTGCTTCTTTCTCTTCCCTCCCTCTGTCTTTCTTTTCTTTTCCTCTTCTTTGTTCTTCTTTCTTTCTTCTCTTCCCTTTTCTTCCCTTTCTTTCTTCTTTCTGTTTTCCTGAATTAGCTTTCCTTTTCCTTCTGTTTTTTCTTTGTTCTCCTCCCCCTTCCTTTACGTCTCTTTTTTTTTCCTGTCTTCTCTTTTCTTCCTATCTTTTTCCTCTTCTTTCTCTTTTTTTTCCTTCTCTTTCTTTGTCCCCCTCTCCCCCCCCATTGTTTCTTCCTTTCTCTGTTTCTCTTCTTCGTTCCCCCCCTGTCCCCCACGCCTCCCTTTCTTCCCCCCTCTGCCAAACTCGCACAAAACAGACGCTCTTCTTTCTTTCTTTTCCCCTCCCCCCCCTCTCTTTCCTTTCTGCTTCCGTCCGATTTCGCTCCCTCCCCCCCCCCTCCTGCTCTATCCCCTCTTACATTTCTTGCTCGTTCCGTTCTTATTCTATGTCTTTCTCCTTCCTCCCCCTTCCCCTTCCCTCTCCTTTTCTTTTTTTTCCCTTCCCTCCTCCTTCTCTTTCTTTCCTTTCTTCTTTCCTTTCCCCTCGTTTTTTTCTAATCTTTTTTCTCCCCCCTCCCTTGCCTTCCCCTCCCTTCCCCTTTCCTCCGCCCTTTTCTTTCCCTTTTTTTCCCCCCCCCCCCTCTCTTCCCGTCACTTTCCTTTTCCCCCTCCTCTTTCTCTTCCTCTTTTCCTCTCCCCCTTCTTCCCCTTATTTACTTCCCTTCTTTATTCCTTCCCTCCTTCGCCCTTTTCCTCCCCTGTTTCTTTTCCTTTCTTTCTTCTTCCCTTTTCCTTCGTGCTCTCTCGCCTTCTCGTCTCCTTCCTTTTTCTTCTTCTCTCCCCCCCCCTCTGCCTTCTCTTTTTTTTCCTTTTCCTCTTCCTGTCTTTCCTTTCTTAGTATCTCCTTTTCTCCCTTTCCCTCCCTTTATTTGACCTCCCTTATTTGCGAAATCCTTCTTCTCTTCCCCCCCCCCCCCCCCTCCCCTTTTCTTTTTTTCCTTTTTTTTTCCTTTCCTTCCCCTCTTCTCCCCCCCCCCCTCTTTCCTCCGCCCCCCCTTCCTCTGTTCCCCCTCCCTCTCCCCCCCCCTTTATTCCTCCCCCCTCTCCCTCCCCCCTTTTTCCTCCTTCCCCTTTCCCCCCCCCCTCTCCCTCCTCCTCTTCCCCTCCCTCTCCCTCCTTTTCTTCCCTTCTCTTCTTCCTTTCCCCCTCCTCTTCCCTCCTTTCCTCCCCCCCCACCTTCCCCCCTTTCTCCTTCTTTCCCCCCCCCCCCCCCTCCTCCCCCCTTCCCCTTTGTTCTGTTTTTCTTTCTTCTTCTTTCCCTCCTTTCCTTCGTTCCCCCTTTCCCCTTCCCGCCTTCTTTTCTTCTCTTCCTCCCTCCCTTCTCTTCTTTTTTTCTGCTTTTCCTCCTGCCCCCTCCCCTCTCCCTGTCCTCTTTCTCCCCATCCTTTTTTCTCCTCCCCTCCTTCCCCTTCCCCTTTCCCTCCCCTCCCTTCTCCCCCTCCTCCTTCTTCTTCCTTCCCTTCCCTGTTCCCCCTTTCCCCTTCTCTCCCTCCCCCCTCTCTTCTCTCTTTCCGTCCATCTCCCTTTCTTTCTTCCTCCTTTCGTATACAAAATTATTGGCTTATGCCCCCGTTCTTGTTTATCCTTCCCTTCCGCTCTTTTCTCTCTTTCTTCCCCCTCTTCTTTTCCCCCCCTTCCTCCTCTTCCTCTTTCCTCCTCCCCCTTTCCTCCCCCCCCTCTCCTTTTTCTTTCTTCCTTCCCCTTCCCCCCCCCATTTTTTTTTCTTTCTCCCTTCCTCCCCTCTTTTTCTCCTTCTTCCCTTTTCCTTCTTCTCTGTCCTCTTCCCCCCTCCCCTCTTCCATCTTCTTGTTTTTTTTCCCCCTTTCCCCCCCCTTCTCTTTTTCTTCTTCCCCCCCCTCTTTGTTTTTTTTTTACTTCTTTCTCCTCTTCCCCCTTCCCCCCTCTCCCCCTCTCCTCTTCCTCCTCCTTTTCTTTCGTTCTTCCTTTTCCCCTTCCTTTTCCTCTTTCTTCCTGTTTTTCCTTTTCCCCCTGTTCCGTCTTTCCTGTCCTTGCTTTTTTTTTCCCTTCCCCCCTCTTTTCTTTCTTCTTGTCCTTCCTCCTCCTTTCCCCTTCCTCTTCTCTCTTCTTCTCTCCTTCCCCCTTTCCCCCCTCTTCCTTTCTCCTTTTTCTCCTTCTTTCCCCGCTTCCTCTCGTTTCTTCTCTTCCTTCTTTTCTCTTTCTTCCCCTCCTTCTCTTCTTCTCCTTTCTCTTCCCCTTTTTCTCCTTTTCTTTTTCCCCTTCCCCTCCTCCTTCCTTTTTTCTTCCTTTCTTCCCCCCCCCTCTTGCTTTTTTTTTTCCCCTCTCTTCCTCTTCTTTCTCCCTCCCGCCGCCTTTCCTTGCCCTTGCTTTTTCCCCCTTCTCTTTTTCCTCTTTTCCCCTTCCTTCTTTCTTTCCCCTCCCCTTCTCTTTTCTTCTCCTTTCTTTCTCTTTCCTTTTCCCCCCTCCCCCCTGCTCTCCCTGTTTTCCACACACTCCTTCTTCCCCCCTTTTCCCCTCTTTTCCTCTCTTTCCCCCCCCCTTTCTCCTTCTTTCCCTTTCCTTTTTCTACTTCTTCCTCCCCTTCTCTTCTCCCCCCCCTCCCTACTTTCTCTTTCCACCCCGTTTCCTCTTCCTTCCTGCTTTCCTCTTTCTTGATTTTCTTTCATTATCTTCCCCCCTCTCTTCCCCCCCCGCATTCCCTTTTTGCCTTTCTTTCCCCCACCCCCTACCCCCCTCCTCCTTTCCCTGTCTTCTTCTTCTTCCCCTCTTTTCCTCCTTTCGCCCTCCTTTTTTTTTCTCTCCCCCTCTCCCCCCTTCCTCTTGTCTTTTTTCCCTGCTTTGTCTTCCCCCTTCCCCCCTTCTTCTTTCTTTAGCTTCCTCTTTTTTCTTTTCTCTCTTCCCTCTTTTCCTTCCTCTTCCTTTTCCTTTTTCTCCGTTTTCCCCCCCCCTTCCCCCCCTCTTCCCCCTTTCTTCCCCCCTCCCCTTTGAGGGGAGGGGTCGGCTTCTTCTCTCCTATCTTTTTCTTCTCCCCTTTCTTTTCTTCCTTTTTTCCCGTCTCTTTTTTTTCTCTACCTCCCTTCCCCTCTCCCCTCTCACCTCCTCCCCGCCTCCCCTCCCCCTTCTCTCTCCCTTGCCCCTCCCCCTCCCTTCCCCCTTCCTCTCCCCTCCTCCCTTCCTCTCCTTCCCCCTTCTCTCCCCTTCCCCCCCCCCCTTCCCCCCTCTTCCTCCCCTCTTTCCCTCTCTTCCCTCCCCTTTTTCCTCCCTCCCTCCCTCCCCCCTTCTTCTTTTTCTTGCCCTTCTCTTCTTTTTTTCCATCCACTTCCTTCCCCTCCTTCCCTTTATACTCTCTTCCGCCCTCCCTTCTCTTCTCCTTCTCCCCCTCCTTTCTTCTCTTCTCCTTTTATTCTTTCCCATCAATGCTTTATCACTTTGTCTCCCTCCCTCTTCCTCCAATCTTTCTCTCCCTTCCTTTCCCCTATTACTTTCCCCCATCCTTCTTTGTTTCCCCCCTTCCCGTCTGTCCTCGCCCCTTTTCTTCTTTTTCTCCCCTTGTTCCGTTTCCCTTTGCATTTCTTCTCTCTTTCTCTCCCTTTTCTCCCTCTCTGTTTCAGTCCCTCTCCCTCCTTCCCTTCCTCTTCTCCCCCCCTCCGTCCTCTCCCTCCCCCCCCCTTTCTGTTTTTCCTTGTTCCTTCCTTTCCCTCTTGGCTCTTTCTTTTCCTGTCTTCCCTCTCCCCCCCTTTTCTTTCCCTTTCCCTTCCCCTCCTCTCCTCTCTTTCCTTTCTTTTTCCCCTCTCCCCCCTTCTAATTAATTTTCTATTTCCTCACTCATTTTTTTTTCCTTTTCTGCCTTGGTCCTCGCTTTCCCCCTTCCGCCCCTCTGCCCCCCCCGTCCTTACTCACCTTTTCTCTTCTTGTAATTTCTCTCTTCCCCTCTCCTTCTTCCTTTCCTTCCCCTGTTTTCTGCTCTCCTTGCCTTCTGTCTTTTCTTTCCCCTTTTTTTGTTTTCTCTCCCCTCTCTTCTCTTTCCCCTTTGTCTCTTCCCTCTTTCCCGCCTGTCGCTCTTCCTCCTTCCCTTCTCTTCCTCTGCTTCTTTTCCCCTTCTGCCTGTCCTTTTCTCCCCTCCGCTTCCCCTCCCCCCTTTCCTTTTTCTCCCCCCCTTTTCCCTCCCCCCCCCCCTTTCCTCCCCCCTTTTTCTTTTTTTCCTTCCCGCCCCACAGCCCCTTTTTTTCCGTTCCTTTCCCTCTTTTTCGTCTTCTCCCCCCCCCCTTAGCTCTTCGCCCCTCTTGTCCTCTCTCTTTTGCTTCCCTCGCGTTTCTTCCGCACTCTTTTCTCCCGTCCCCTGTCTTCCCCGCTTTCCTCTGCCCCCCCCCTCGCTTCTTTTCTCTTCTTCCTTTCCCTTTTGTTCTTCTCTTCCCCCTTTCCTCCTCCCTCCCTCCTCCCCTTCCCCTCTTCTCTCCTTTCTTTTCTTTTTTCCCCTCTTCCCTCTCCCCTCTTTTCCTCCTTCCTTTTCTTTTCATTTCTCTTTTTTCTTCTTCTTTTTTCTCTGTCTCTTTGTGTCACTCTTCTCTCTTTTTCCCCTTCTTTCCCTCCTCGTTCCCCCCTTCTCCCCTTTCGCCTCTTCTCGCCTTCCTTTATAACCAAATGGAAAGAATTTTAATGCCTCTCCTCTCGCTTCCTCTTTTCTTTCCCTTCTTCTGTTCTTTCCCCTTGTTCCTCTTCCTCTCCTCCTCCGCCCCTCCTTCCCCCCCATCCCCTGTCGCTTTTTTTTTTTCCGTTCCCTCCCTCCTCCCCCTTCCTTCCTCTTCCCCCCTTTTTTCTTCCTCCTTCTCCCCCTTTTCTCCCCCCTCTTGCCCCTCCCTCCCCACCCCGTCGTTCTTCATTCTTCTTTCCCCCCCTTTTTCCCTTCTTTCTTTTTTCCTCTCTCTCCTCTTTTCTTTCTTTTCTCGCAATTTACAACCTTGCCTTGCAACGCCTCCGCCCCTTTTTTTCTTCAACTTTCCCTTTTTTTTGTTTCTTTATGTTTCTTGCCCCCCCTCCCACCTCCTTCCTGTTGTATCTTCCCCTTCTGCTCTTTTCTTTTTTTCTCCCCCCCCCCCCCCTCCCTTCCTCCCTCCCGCCCTCCCTCCCCCCTGCTCTTCCCCCCCTCCCTCCTTCCCCCTCTCTTCCCCCCTCTCTCCTCTTCCTGTTCTTGTCTTCTGCTCCTCCCCTTTCTTCCTCCCCCCCTTCTTTTTTTTTCTCTTCCCTTCTCTTCCCCCCTTTTCCTCTCTTTCTCCTTCCCTTCTTTCCTTCTTCTTTTTCGTCACTCCCCCCCCTCTTCCTTTTCCTTTCCTTTTTCCTTCTCTTCTTTTCCCCTTACTTCTTGCTTTTTTTCTTTCCTTCCTTTATCCCCCCCCCCCCCCGCCTTTTTCCCCCCCCCGCCCTCGTTCCTGTTTCTCTCTCCCTTTCCCCCTCCCCGTTCCCTTTCCCTTTCTCCCTTCTCCCTCTTCCTCTCCACCCCCCCCCCCCCCTTCTTCTCTTTTTTTCTTATGCTTCCGTTGCTTGGTACCTTCTTTCTTTTCTTTCTCTGTTCTTCTCCTTCCTCTGAAATCATCTTTCCTCCCTTTTTGCCGCCTTTCTTGCCTTTTTTTTTTTCTCTTTTCCCCCCCTTCTTCCCTTTCCCCCCCCTCTCTCTCTCTTCTCCCCTTCCCCTTTTCCTTTTTTTTCCCTCTGCTTTTTCTCTTTCCTCCTTCTTCTTTTCCTTCCCCTCTTTTTTTCTTCTTTTCCCTTTTTCCCCCTTTCCCCTGTTTTCTGTTCTCCTCTTCTTTTTCCTGCCTCTCTTTTCCCTTCTCCTTCCTTCCCTTTTTTCCCCCCCCTTCCTCTTCCTTCCTCTTTTTTCCCTCTTCTTTTCCTCCTCTTCCTTCTCCCTTCTCTCCCCCCCCTCCCCCCTTGCTCGCTTTTGTCTGTTCTTCCCCCTCCCATCCTCTCTTCCCTTCCCTCCTGATTCTTTCTCTTCCCCTTTCCTCTTTTCTCTTACGTCTTCTTTTTTTCTTTTACTTCTTTCTTTTCTTTTTTTCTTCCTTTTTTTTTTTCTTCTCTCTTTGTTTCTCCCTCCCTTTCCTTTCTTTCTTTTCTTCTTCTCTTCTTCCTTCCCTCCCCCCCCTCTCTTCCTCTTTTTCCCCTCTTCCTGCCTTCTCTCATCCTTCTTATCTTCGGCTTTTCCTCTCTTCTCCCTTCCCTCTCTCCGCCTTAAGATTCTTATCTTTCGTTTTTCTTTTCTCTTCCCTCCGCCCTCTCTTCCCCTTTCCGCCTCCCCCCCGCTCCTTCCTCCCCCCGTTCTTTTTCCCCCCTTTCTTCTCTTCTATGCCTCCCCTTATTTCTCTCCCTTTCTGTTTCTTTCTTCCTCTCTTTCCCCCTCCCTTCCTTCCTTTCCTTCTCCCCTTCTCTTTCTTTCTTCTCCTCTCCCTCCCTTTTCCTCTCTCTCCCTTTCTTCCTCTCTTTCTTTCTTTCTTTAATTTCTTCTTTGTTTTTCCTTTTTCTTCTCTCCCCCTTTTTCCTTTCCTCTTTATTCTATTTCCTTTTTTTTCTTCCCTTTCCCCTTCCTCCCCCCCTAAGCTCTTTCTTCTTTCCCTTTTCTGCCTTCTTTTCCCCATCTCCCTTTTTTTTTTCTTGTTTCTTCTTCTCTTTCCCTCCCCTTCCCAGTCCTCTCCTCCTGCCTTTTTTCCTGTCTGTCCCTTCTTCTTTGCTCCGCTCCCTTTCTTCTTCCTTCCTTTCTTCCCTTCCTTTTCTCCCCTCTCTTTCCCTCTTCCTCCTTCTTTTCTTTTCCTTCCCCCCACCTTTTCCTCTTTTTTTCCCCTCTTTCCTTTCTTCTGTCCTTTTCCCTCTTCCCCGCTCCCCCCCGTCTTCCTTCTTCTCCCCTTTGCTCTTGTTCCCCGCCTTTTTCCCTCTTCTTCCCCTTTTTTTCCTTTTGCTCCCCCCCCTTTTTCCTTCCTCTTTCCCCTCCCCTTCCCCCCTTTCCTTCCCCCTCCTTCCTTCCCTCCGTGTCCTTTCCCTCCCCCCGTCTCAATTTTTTCTCTCTCTGCTTTTTCTTCTTCTTCTACCGTTTCCTTCCTTGTTTAGTTTCTTTCTTTCCCCCCCCCCCCCCTCCCTCATTTCTTCCTGTCTTCTTCCTCTTTCCCTCGTTCCTATTTTTTCCCCCCCCGTCTCTCCGTCCTTTCTCTCTCCTTCTCTTCTTCTCCCTCTTCTCTTCTCTCTCTTCTTCTCCTTTTCTCTCCTCTTCCTTCTCCTGTTTCTTCTTCTCTTTATTTCGCTTTTTTTCCTCCCGCGCTCCGCCCCCCTCCCTCCCCCCCCCCTCCCGCCCCCTCCTCTTCCCTTCTTCCCCCCTGTTTCTGTCCTCCCCTTCCCACACTCTTCCTTCAACCATCCTCTCACCATCTCTTCTTTCCTATCTTTCTTTCTTCCCTCCTTCTCCCTCTCTTTCTTCTTCTTCTTCTTCTTTCTCGCTCTGCCTCACCTTGCCCTCCCGCTCGCGGTATGCCCTCCTTTCTTCTTCTTCTCCTTCTTCCCTCCTTTTCTCCCCTCCTCTTCCTCCCCTCTTCTCCCCCCCTCCTCTCCCCCCTTCCCTCTTTTTCCCTCTTTCTCTTTTACTTCTTTTTCCTTTCCCCCCTCTTTTTCTTTCAACTTCTTCGTTTCGATTCCCTTTTGTCTCTCTCTTCTCTCTTCCCCTTCCTGCTCTTTTCTTCCTCTTTCTCCCTTCCTTCCTTCCCCCCTTCTTTCCCTCTCTTTTCTTCTTCCCCCCTCCCCCCCTTTGACCTCTTTTCCCTTCTGCTTCCTTCATCTCTCCCCCTCCTCTTCCCTCCCCCTCTTCTCTTTCCCTCTTCTTCCTTCTTCTTCGCTTTCCCCTCTCTCTTTCACTAACCCCCCCTTTCTCCCCTTTCAATTATACCCCGATTCTATCTGTTTCCCCTCCTTTCTTTCTTCTTCTTCTCCCCACATCTTGCTCTTCTTGTCTCTTCTTTTCCCTTCTCTCTTTTTCTTCCTTCCCCTTTTTCTTCAGCAAAGAAAAACGCCTTCTTAAGATTTTTCTTCTTATCCTTCTCCCCCTTTCCCTTCCCCCCCCCCCTTCCTTCTCTTCTTCTCCCTTTTCCTTCCCCCCCTTCCCCCCCCCCTTTTCCCCCTTTGCTTCCTTTGCCCCCTTGATGTGTCTTCCTTTCCCCGTTCCCCCCCTTTCCTCCCTCTTCTTTTCTGCTCTTTCTTTTCGTCTTTCTGCTTTTTCTCTTCCTTCTTCGTCTCTTCTCCTCCCCCCTTTCCAGTTCTTCCTTCTTCTTTTTTTTTTCTTTTTCTTGCTTTGCTTTACATTCTTACGCTTTCCCCCTCCCCCCCCCCCCTCCTCTCTTGCGAACGCCGCTCCCCCTCCTGTTCTCCCCTCTCCCCCCCCCCGTTTTATCCCCCCCCCCCTTTTCCTCCCTTCCCTTCCCCCTTTCTTTTCCCTTCTTTGCTTCCTTCTCCTCCCCTCCCCTCCTTCTTTTTTTCTTCCTTTTCTTCCGCCCTCTCTTCCCCCTGTTTTCCTTCTTCCCTTTGATCGTTTTCCTTTTTCCTCTTTCTCTCGTCCTCTTCTTTTCATTTTTTCCTTTGTCCATTTATTTTTTCTGCTTCCCTCTCCCTCTCCGCCCTCCCCCCTTCTTCCCCCCCTCTTCTTCCCTTTCTCCTCTTCTCTTTCCCCCCGCTGCCCCCCCCCCTTTCTTCCTCTTTTCCCCTTCCCTCTCATTTTCCCCTTCTTCTTCTTTCCCTCTCTTTTCCCCCCCTTCTTTTTCCCTTTCTTTGCCCGTTTTTTGCTTTTCTTTTCTCTTCCTCCCCTGCTTTTTCCCCTCGTCTTTTTCTTCCTTCTTCCATCTACTCTTCCTTCGCCCTTTCCCCCCCCTTCCCTTTCTCCCCCTTCTTCCCTCCTTCCTTCCTGTTTCTCCTCCTTCCCTTGCCTAGTTTACCGTCTCCTTCCTTTTCTTTTCCCCCCCTCCCCCCCCTTCTCTTTTTTTTTCCCCCTCTTTCGTTTTCCTCTTTTTTCCCTCTCTCTCCTCCTTTCTTTTCTTATCTTTTTCCTCCTCGCTCGTTCCTCCCTTCCCGTTTCTTTGTTTCTCCTACTCGCTTCAACTTGTCCTTCCTCCTTCTGGTTTTCCCCCTTCTGCCTCTCCCCCTCTCCTCCTTTTTCCTTACCCCTTTCTGGCTCCCTCCCCCTCCTCTCCCTCCTCTCTATCCTCTTCCCTCTCCTTCCCTTCCTCCTTTCTCTTTCCCTCCCCCCCCCCTCCTCCTTCCCCCTCCTCCACCCCTTTCCCCTCCTTTCTTTTCTTTCTTCTGCCTTCTTTTTCCCTCATCCACTCCAATCTCCCCCTTCCCTTCTTTCCCTCTTCCTTCTTCCCTTTCTCTCCCCTCCTTCTCCCTCTTCCCCCTTATCCCTTTCCCCCCTCCCCCCCTCTTTTCTTCCTCTTTTCTTCAATTTATTTCTTTCCTCTTCGCCCCCTTTTCTTCCTCTTTCCTCCCCTGTCCTTCTTCCCCCCCCCCCCCCCCATCCCTTCCCCCCCTCCTTTTTTTCTCATTTTTTCCTTCCTCCCCTTCTCCCCCTCTTCTTTCTTTTCTTACTTCCTTTCAATCTTCCCCTTCCTCCTTCTTTCCTTCTTCTTTTCCCCCCCTCCCTCCTTCCTTCTTGTTCCTCTTTTTTTTCCCCTTGCCTTCCCGTTCCCCTCCTTCCGCTTCCAAGTCTTTCTGCTCTTCTTTGCTTCCTCCCTGCTTCTCCTCCTCCTCTCCCTCCCTTCCCCCCTCTTTTTTTCCCTCTTCCTTTCTTTTGATTTTGTCTCTTATTACCCCCCTTTCTCCCCCTTCTTCCTTCTTCCCCCCTTTCCCTTCTTCCCCTCTCTTTTCTCTCCTTTCTCCTTCCTTTTCCCTTCTTCGTCTCCATACACCCTTCCTGTTTTTCCCTTCCCCCCCTCCCCCCCCTCCCCTCTCCGCCTTCCCCCCTCCTCTTTCTCTCCTCCCCATTCCTTCCTCCTTACTTTCCTTCCTCTTTCCTTTTCTCCTTCCTCTTCCCCTCCTGTCCTCTGCTTTCCTTTTCCTGCCCTCCCTCCTTTTCCTCCCTTCCCCCTTCCTTCCCCCCTCCTTCTTCTCTCCTTTCTTTCCCTCTCCTCTTCCTGTCTCTTCTTGTCCCTCCTGTCTCCCTCCTTTTCTCCTATCTTCTTTTTCAATTTCTTTCTTCCTCCTTCCCCCTCCCCCCTTCCCTCCTGTCCCCCCCCTCCTCTCCCCCCCCCTTCCTCTTTTCTCTCCTTTTTTCTCCCCCCTTCCCCTTCTCCCCCTCTTGCCCCCCCTGCCCTCCCCCTCCCCCTTTCTCTTCTTCCCCCTTTCCCATCCTCCTCTATAAGATCCGCCTTCCTTCCTCCTCTTTCTCTTCCTCCCCCTTCATCCTTTCCCCCCCCTTCCTTTCTGCCCCCCCTCCCCCCGCTCCCCTCTCCCTTCTCCCTTCTTTTCCTCTCTCCCCCCCTCTTTTTCCCCTCTCCCCTTTCCCCCTCCCCTTTATCCCCCCTTCCCCCTTTCCCCCTCCCCCTCCTTCTCCCCTCCCCCTCTGCTCTCCCCCTCCCTCCTTCTCTCCCCCTACCCTCTCCCCCCTTCCTTTGCTCCCGTTCCCCCCTCCCTTCTCCTTCGTGTATCTCTTTCCCCCCTCCTTTCCCTTTTCCCTCCCCTCCCCTCTCCTCTCTATCCTTCCCCATTTAATTGCCTTTCTCTACCCTTTCCCTTCGATCTGCCTTTCCCCTCCCCTTCATATCTTTCCCTCTCCCCCCCTTTCCCTCTTTCTCCTTCCCCCCCTTTCCCCCCTCAAACTTCTCCCTGCCCTCCCTCTGCCTGCTTCCCCTCTATTCCCTTCCCCCTTTTCCTCCTCTCCCTTTCTCCTTTCTTCCCCCCTCCTCCCCTTTCCCTCCTTCCTTTCCCTTGCTGCCCTCCCGCCCTCCTCTTTCTTTCGTCCTCTCCCTTCTCCCTCCCCCTCCCCCTCCCCCCCTATCTGATTTTCCCCCGTTTTTCCCCCCCCCTCTCCCCTCTCCCTCTCGCTCTCTGCTTTTCCTTTCCCGCCTTCGGCCCTTCCCTCTCCTCCCTCTTCCCCCCTTTCTAGCCAAATTTTGCCCTGCTTTCTTGCTCGTTCCATAGGTATATAAGGCCTCCCTTCCCCTCTGTTCTTCCTTTCCCTTTAAACTCTTCCTGCCCCCTCGTCTTTTCGCCCTTCTTCTCCTTCCTTATGTTCCCTGATTCTTCTCCCTTCTCCCTTTTCCCCTCCTCCTCTTCTTCCCCCCTTTCCCCCCCCCCTCCCCCCCCCCTTCCTCCTCTGCCTCTCTCTTCTTCTCTTTTTCCCTTCCTTCTTCTCTTTCCTCTTTTTCCTTTTTCTTTCCTTGTTCTTTCCCCCTCCTTTTTTTTTCCCCTTTTCTTCTCTTCTCCTTTCTTTTCCTCTGCTCTTCTTCTCCCTTCCCTTTCTGCCTCCTTCCTTTTTCCTTCCTTTCCCCCCTTTTCCTCCCCTCCCCTTCTCTCCCTTTCCCCTTCCCTTTCTTCCCTCCCTCCCCACACAAATCCCTCCCCAAGTCAATCAATCTGCTCTTCCCCATACCTACACCCCCCCCTACCACCCCCTCCCCCTCCTCCCCCCTTTCTTCTGTTATCCTCCTCGACGTACTTCCATATTCCTATTCCCTCGTAAGTCCCCATTAACTCAGTAAATCAAATCACCCACCCTTCCCTCCCCACTCACCCCCCCATACTTCCCCTTCCCCCTCTTCATTGCCCTGTCTCCTGCTTTTTCCCCCCCCCCCTCCTCCTTCTTCCTCGCTCTCCTCAATATCCCCTTCCTCCCCTCCCTCGTACTCCCCCCCGCCCCCTCTTTTCCCCCCTCTCTCCTTTCCCCCCCCCTTTCTCCTCTCTTCTTCCCCTCCCCCGTTCTTCTCTCTCCCCTCTTCTTTCCCCCTTTTTTCCCTTCTTCATGTCCTCCCTCCCCTCTTCTCCGCTTTCCTCCTCCGCTTTTTCCTCCTCTCCCCTCACTCCCCCTCCTTTTCTTTTTTCTCCTCTCCCTTTCTTTCTTCTTTTCCTTTTCCTCTCTCTCTTTTCCTTTTTTTCTTTCCTCCTCCCTCCACTCTTTTTTTTTCCTTCTTCTTCTTCCCCCCCTCCCCTCCTCTCCTTTCCCTCCCCCCCCCTCCCCCCTCCCCCCCCTCCTCCCCCATCCTTTCCCCCCCTCTTCCCCCCGTCTCCCTTCTCCCCCCTCTCCTTCCCTTCCTTCCCTCCTTCTTTTTTTTTTGCTTTCCCCCCCCCCCCCACCCTCCCCTCTCCTTCCCCCCCTCTCTTTCTTTCCCTTTCCTTCTTCTCCTTCCTTTTCTCCTTCTTTTTCCTCTCTTTTCTTTTGTTCCCGTCTTTCTTCCTTTTTTTCCCTTCGATCTTTTTTCCCTGTTTCTTTCTCTTCTTTTCTCAGCTGTTATACTTCATTCCTTCACATATCTAGTCTTCTTTTCTTCCCTCCCCTCTCTTCTCCCTCTTAGCCTTCTTCCTAAATTCTTCCTTTCTCCTATTCGTCCCTCTCCCTCCTCCTCTTTTTCGCCCCTCTTGGCTTCCCTAATTCTCCTCCCTCTTTTTCTCTTCTCTTCTCCCGTCTTCTACATTCTCTTCCCCTCTTTTCGTTGCTTTCCCTCTCCTCCCCCCCCCTTGTTTTCCTTTTCTTCTGTCCTTCCTTCTTCTTTTGATTCCCCCTCCTCGCTTGCTGCCCTTCCCTCTCTTCCCCTCCTTCCTTTCTTCCTTCCTTCCTTGCCCTTCCCTTCCCCTTCTACTCCCCCGGCTCGTCCCCCACTTTTCGCCCCCGCTCTCCCTTTTTTTCCTCTTTCCCCCTCCCTTGTTGCCTTCCTTCTTCTGCGTTTCTTCTTTCTTCTCGCCCTCCTCCTTCCTTCCTTTCCCCTTGGAACACTTCCTGTCCCCCCCCTCTTTCTCTCTTCTTTTCCCGCTTCCTGTCTTCATTTTTCTTTCTTTTCCTTTCACTTCCCTTCTTCCCCCTCCCCCCCCCTTCTCTCTTCCCCTTTCCTCCTCCCCCCCCCTTTTCCTTCCTTTCTTTTTTTTTTTTTTCTATCTCTTTCTGTTTTTCCTCCGTTTTCTCCCGTCTTCTCCCGTCTGCTTTTCTTCTCCCGTCTTCTCCCGTCTTCTTCCGTCTCCTCCTCTCTTCGTCTCTTCCCCTTCCCGTTTCTCCCGTCTTCTCCCTTCTTCCTCCTCTTCTCCTGTCTTCTCCCTTCTTGAATTCTCTTCTTAGTTCTTCTTTCCTCCCTCCCCTTTCTTCCCCCTTCCTCTTTCTCCTCCTTTTTTCTCTCTTCCCCTCTTCCTCTTCCCCCCCCTTTCCGTTCCCCTCCGCTTTCCGCTCCCCCCCTTCGCCTCTTGCCCCCTTTTCCATTTCTTCGCCTTCCCTTCTTCTTTGCTGTCCCCTCTTTTCCCCCCCTTTCCTTCTCTCTCCCCTTTCGGGACTGGGCTTCTTCTCTTCCCCTTTTCCCCCTCTTCGTCATTCCTTTTTCCTTTCCCCCCCCCCCCTTTTCCCCTTCTTCTGTTTCTTTCTTTCTTTTCTTCACTTTTTCTCCTTTTTCTCTTTCCCTTCTCCCCCCCTTTCCTTCCCCCCTACCTCGCTTCCCCCCCTCTTCGCCCTTCTCCTTCATTTCTGTTTCCTTTCTTTCTCCTCTTCCTTCCTTTCTTCTTTCCCCCCTCCCCCCCCCCTCCCCCTTCCTCTCTTGTTTCCTTTCTTCTCTCTTTTCTTGTCTTCTTTTTTTCTGCTTCCTCTTTTTCTCCTATCTTTGTCCCCCCTTTTCTCCTTTTCCGCCTTTCTTTCTCTTTTTTTGTTTTCCTTTCTTTACTTCCCCCCTTCTTCCCTTCTTCTCTTTCCTTCCCTCTCTTCTTTCTTTCTTGTCCCCTCCCCCCCCTCCCCCCCTCCCCACCCTC